>CAJVPL010001065.1:0-16984 GCA_910591945.1 Ambispora gerdemannii | reverse complement strand
AATATAAAGTGAGATAATTATACGATTGGATAAAAATAATATTAATCAGGTGATAAATTATAAAAATTAAGAAAAAGGGAATTTTGCATAATCAATAAAAGATTATCGAATTAGAGAAATTTATGTTACTACGGTAACAATATACAATTATATGTTCTTTTTTATTATCTTTATTTTGAGCTAGAATAGTATTAAGTCTAAAACTAGGTATTAGTAAATAAGATAAATAATTTGTCAAAATTTGAATATATTAATATTAATAATAATATTAATTTTTGTTTTAGTTGTTTAAAAACTTGTTAATATTTATTATTCTAATAGAATAATTATTTTTTTCTCATTAGATAATGCAATAATATAGCAATTTTTGCAAAATCTTTTACAAATTATTGATAATAAAAAGCAAGTCCAAAAAAATCTATTAATATTTTTAAATTATTTGGTTTTGAAAAGTCTTGAATTATTAAAATCTTTACTAAATCAGATTAAATTCCATTTTTATCAATAATATATTCAAGAAATAAAAGTAATATTTTTTCAAAGTGATCTTTATTAAGCTGTAGTTTTAATTCACTTTTTGAATTATGTTAAATATAGTTCTCAAATATTGTAAGTATACTTTAAATATCTTTAAAAATATATTTGTATATCATTAAGATAAACTACTAAAATTTTTTAATGTGTAATTTAAATATTTAATTTATTAGTCATTAAAATATTATAGATCTATTTGTAAGTTCAAAAAACATATTAAATTTGTATAAACTTTGACAGTAATAAAAGCAGTCTTTTTTTAATTTTTTGAATTTACTTTTATATATTAATATCTATAAGTAAGGATAACAATCGAAAAATATTTGATATCTTTAAAAATATCTAATAAGTTATTAATTTGTAATAATAAAAAGTTATTTTTTATGATAATTTTATTTAGTTATTTATAGTTAATACAAAATTAGAATTTTTTATCTTTTTTCTTTGTTATAATTATTAGTACAAATTATAAATTATCTAATAATAAAATAATATTTTGTTTCAGCATTCAATTAATTTCACTTTGTATAAATTTTTTTCTAATAATAATTTTCTATAATATGATTTTAATGCAATTGATCAATTATTTTTAATATTGATTTTATCAGAATCTGAAATATTGAATAGATTATTATATTCAGCTAATAGTTAATTTAATTATTGCTATTATTTCTCAGTTAAGTCAGTTTTTTTGCTTAGTATAGATTGAAAAAGAGATTTATAAATTATTTCAAATTATTTATATAACTCTTTTTATCAATATAATTTAAATAATTATTAATTAATTAATTATTAAGTAAAAAATTTGCTGATCTTTTAATTGAATATAGTTCTTTTTAATTTCTATATTAAAAATAACTTGATTATCAATTTCTTCATGAATTTTTAATAATAATCCATTTAATAGTTCTTTTTTATTAATTTCAAATTTATCTTTATTAAGATTTTTAATGTTTTCAAATTCTAATTTTCTAGTTGAACTAAATTTATTTTTTTCTTAAATATTGTATGTTCATAACTTTTATATTCTAAATATAATAAATTAGTCACTTTAGAATATAATATTTAGTGATATTTTCACTCAAATTGAATCACTACCAAAGAATTTAGCAAATTGTCTTTAATTATTTCTTCTTGCATAATTCCCCTAATTACTCCATTTGGAATGTAACTAATATTAAGGGCTGGTTTTTTTTCTAATTCTTCTTTTTTTGGGTTATTAATATATGCTCCATAGATATTGAAATATTATATTCTAAAACAACTGATTCATATTTATTGATCAATTTTTCATTAGAAATTAATTGCCAAAAAAATGAATCAGTCATGATATCTCGATCTCTAGTGATACTATTCGAACAAAAATAATATCATTTGATTTATTTATATAGTCAAGACAAATCAAATACTATTTTATTTGAATCAGATTACTGAAAATTGAGATATCATGTTCTAATTATTTGATTCATTTTTGTTAATATCAAAAAAATGAATAATTTGAACAAAAATAGTACTGTTTGATTTGCCTCAAGTAGATGAATAATAATATTTTTGTTTAAGTCAAATCATTGGATGTCAAAAATTAGATTATTGGATATTGAGATGTGTTATGAAATGACTGATTATATTTGGGATGCAAAAGTTTATGAACATACAATATCCAATGTAAAAGCTCTATCAATTTATAAAAAGATATCAATGATCAGCATTTGTAATATTCTTTATGCTCAGAAAATTTTAGAACATTAAACATAATTTTCGGAAAGTTATCCGAAATCAATTACTTATGCTAAGGACTGTAATTGGTAAAATCTTTGAGGCAGTTATTTTTTGTTGTTGTTTATTGTCGCCCTTAAATAATAATTGGATAAACTAATATTCCATACAAAACTAAATTCCACATACAACCCATCTCTTGTATTTATATATTCACAATTTGAACAACAAAAAGAGGTTGCGATTATAAGAGATCAAATTTCCTAGAGGCATTTTCCATACTATACACATAAATATATTATAAGATTCATTTGTATATTCTTGTTGTCGCTAATCGTTATTCAAGTAAATTCATCCGGATGACTGTAGAAACAATTGGACAAAGAACAAAAAATCAAATCAAACACTCATACACTAGAAGATGACATAAGTTTTCAGCTCAAAAAACTTTTTGTAGAATTTTCTGGGGTGGTTTATCTAGAGTTGCTTGCCTCCGTCTTGTTCTTTTACAACTATTGCGAAATGTGGAAGGTAGCTATTTGTATAACATCAAATATTCTAAAAATAAATCAAACACGCATACACTAAAATTTTATCAATTAAAATCACAAAATCTGCTCAACAACCCCTATAGCTGTCTGTGACAGAAAGTTAGTCTGGTCTGGTTATCTTCCTAGTTGTAGCGGGCAGTAGAGATCGATATTCAGCATATGGAGCAGTGCTGCATTTGAAAAGTAGCATCATACCGTGAATTATCACACACACACACACATATATATCTAGCTTTTTACACTTGCATAATGTCAATTCAACATAATATAGCTTTTTACGCTTGCACGACGTCAATTCAACACACGTAATCTAGTTATAGATTATTTAATTTTTTCAAAATATTTATTTGAACAAAAATTTACTTGTCTATCTTCTTCTCCATCTTCCACCTCCGTTTGTTCTTTTTGATATTAATAAAAACATTATTATAAATAATCTCTAATAAAGAGTTTTTGAAACACTTTTGTTGAATTTTGGGTTAGAGTTATTATTAATATAAAATGACATCAGCAAATAATATAGATATCGACAAATATGGAGCAATAATCAGATACGATGATACGTTTGTAAATGAAAAACGCAATCATCAATTGACATTACCTCGCCAAAGTGCACCGACGAAAACTAAGAAACGAGCTCGCAAGACCATTCCGTCTAAATTTGCATCTTCGTCTAGCTTCTCATCAATGTCCTCCATCTCTTTGCATAAAAATAACGAATCTTTGGTAAAGGTCCCAGCCAGACCAAACAAACGATATATAAATTTAGAGGCTTGTATGACTTTGACTAAAGCTGAGTATAATAAATTCAGAGTAAGCAATTGAATTTCGTTTAATTGGGTATTGATTCTTCATGTTTTTGAAGGTTATTCTTTAATATTCTTACAATTATAGTCGTTAGGAAACTTGGCTGTTTCAAGTTTTTTAAATATTGAATTTCCTCTAGATTCCCAAACTCTAAGAACGCTCAAGGCTAGCAAAAATATGGTTTGCTTATTTTATTTCTTCAGTATTTTGTTTTTTCTGCTCATTTTTCTTATCGATTCTCAATTTATTTTTTTCCTCTTATTTCAGATATTTTCTTCCTATCCAGCACTCTCAACTCGTCGTGACTCGTGGGTAGTTGATGAATTGGTGCAGTCGATTTTTGCGAATAAACGCAGATATTTCCGACAAAAACAACAAAAAAAAGAATTTAATATATTGGTGATTAATTTTTTTGAATTTTATTTTTAACAATCAATGCCTTAACCAAGTAATGCCTCTTCTCAGTCGAAAATCAGAAAAACATCCGAGAATGAAGATTCGGATGATGAAGACGAAGTAAATAAAGAAAGTGGAGATGAAGATACTTTCGAGGAAATTGAATTTCAATTTGAGATTACTGAAGAGAAAGAATTAGAGAATATCACTGAAGAAGAAAATAAAAAATTAGAGAATACCACTGAAAAGGAAATTAAGAATTTAGAGAATACCACTGAAGAAGAAGTTAAGGAAATTGATTATGGATATGAAATAGTGGTTTCGTTACCAACAACGGATGAAGAAGATGAAAATTAATTTTATCGTCATCGTTCTTATTATGTTGATTTATTATTAGCGTTAGTGTTAACGTTAATTGATCTAAAAATAAATTCTTAGATCGTGCTGTAAAAGCGACGACGAGTACAAATTTAAGTAAGTTTTTTTAAAATACAATTTTACTTTCGGTTTTTTTTAGTTTATCTTTATATAATAAATATTTCAATTTATTTAGCTCGTGTAAAAACTACTTTGCTCTGATTATTGAACTTTTGTTAAATTGTATTCTTAGACCCATTTATTATAACGTAAATGCAATAGCATGTATTGAATTGCAGTAACGTTTAATTTCTTAATTAACATTGATGCTTTAAATGTATGCAATATAAATCTAAAATGTCATTTAGAAAATGCACACCTGAGAACCTGCAATTATGTTCAGATTTCATCCTCAATCGTCATTGTAGCAAAAAACGAATGTTTTTCATTATCATAAGTTTCAATTGTTTGACACGCAACTTGTGTTTTTAAAAATTGCTCTTAGACTGTACGCGTGTACATTACGAACATCAATGCAAATTCTCTAATGTATTCCTTTTATGGAAATTATTATTAAATTTTATTATTTTGAAAGCTTGTATCTTATAGTGATTCTTATTTTACTATACATATTAAAAAGTTTAAGATTGTAATTCATCCTTTAGTCAATATATAACATGAGTTTTGTGTTATTCGAAGAGATATTGATCAAAATTGGAAGTAAAAATAATTGTTCGCCAGAAACGAGCCGAACTCGTTAATAGGAGCGCTATTCAAATAGGTCGACTTGATTTGCTTTTTTTTGTTGTAGTTAGTGTCGGCAAATTTTACCCGTAACGAATTCTATCGAAGAAATATTGTCGCCCAAATTTGCTGTTAAATTTAGAAGCTCATTAACGTTTAAAAAGAAAACTTTGAGCTAAATTCACTAAAGGGTGATGATGCTGTAGTTGTCTCTTTATTACCGTATCTGACCGAACTCAAGCAACTAATAAATTTGTTTTTTCACCCTGCAAGAGTGGTGCTTACTTATATTCAAATATCAGAGCGTTTGAAGTTGTTTATATCTGGTATTTGTAATTGTATCGAGTTTATCCCCAAAAGGGGAGTGGTTTCTATATTCGAAGTTGCTTATGTTCGGCCATATACGGTACGGTATTTGCCGTGATCAGGTTATTAACAGTTTCTTCGATTTTAGTAGCTTGTGATTTCGAGAAGCTTGATGATTTCTTCATTGAATTACAATTGTTGTTTTTATTGTAGAAGTGAGGAATTACCCCGAGAACCGTCTTTTTTGCTTTTTCTTTGGTGGATATAATAAATTACGAATCTGAAAGATTGAACGACGACCAATTAACTCGTCAATTTCGGAATTGCCATTTTTTATTCTTGCGTTTTTTTATTGAATGAATAAAAATCCTGTGAATTTCTATTTGTTGATTTTTCAAGTAAAGTTTGTATATGTACTATTTCTATTTTTTGACTATCTTGGCATAAAACATTAAGTACATTCTTATTTTTTATCTATAGAAACAATAACAGGTTTCATTCATTGGGTATTTCATATTATGAGAGAAATTAATAATAAAAATTATTATATACAGAACAGATTTTAAAAACTTACAAAAAAGATATTATTCTTAAAACAGTATTAAACTATAATTTGGTCTGGTGCAAAAAGAATTATACCTCAAATAATCATCAATAAATTATTTTTTTAAAATAAAATTTTAATTCTGTCTTATTTAATTAAGTCATTAGATATTAGGATTTATTTTAATATATATATTTTAATATATATATTTTAATTATATATATTTCATAAAAAAAATTTTTACTAGTAATAACTTTTTTGAATTCTTATTCATAAATTTTACTATATAAAATTTGATTAAAATTAATATTAAATGTATATATTAAATAATTTAATTGTTAAACTTTAAGACTTAATTTCACAATAACTACTGATTCAATCTTTATGAAATTTAAAATATATATCTATAACAATATTTGAAGTTCTAATATAGCAAATTGATAAAAATAATTTTTTATTTTGTTTTTTTAGAAAAGTATTGCATTATTTATTCTTAATAAAAGTACAAAAGAATAATATAAATAGTTAGTTTAGATTATTCTTTATTTAATGTAAAAAAATTATAGAAATTAGTTAAATTCTGGATGACTTTTATTAGAAGTAATTATTAATTTTTATTTTTAGGTATGAATATTTTTGCACTGGACCATACAAAGAATATAGTTTTAATTGTATTTAATAATAAAAATATTTATTTAAAAAAAACAATATTAATAATAAAAATATTTATACAAAAGTTAATAGTTTCTAACTTCTCAAAAAATAACACACCCTATAATATTATGTAACTTTCTTTATTTATTAAATAAGCTTTAAAAAATTGATTATTTATATCTTCGATAATTTTACATTTTTTTACATTATAAAATAGCGAAATAAGTCAGCCCTATGTCGATCAGCCAGGTCGACCTGCCTGGCCTGGCTGAAACTCCTTTCTATTACTATTTATGGTAACTTTTACCATTGAAAATTTGATCAACAAATGACTTTCCAAGCCCATCCACTTCTCGTGACTCTCTTCTGACATATCACTTTTTTCTCCCCCATCATCTTTAAATTTATCTTCGTATTCGTGTCTTATCAACAATTAAATACACACAACAAACAAACCATAATAATAATACGTTGATAAGAAATTATTGATATTGCCAGGTTTTAATAGAGAGAAACAATGCAAAAGTTCCATGTAGAAATTGTCTTAAACTTTCTTGTTCAACCACTGATATTGGAAACCATTTAAATAAAGTGCATAGAATCTTTTCCATTAATGATTCTTCTGAACCAGCGAATAAGCAAATTCAACTATCAAAAACTGGCACATACGATTTAAAACCATACAAATATTCAGATAAGCGATATCAATGCATTATGGCTAATTTATTACAATGGATAGTTGAAGACTTATAGCCTTCAATATTGTTGAGACACCAACTTTCGTTAATTTATGCAAGGCTTTAGACGAACGATTTTCTATACCATGTGTCAGTACAAAAAAAGTAAAATTAGGTGAATGCGTAATATTTGCAGAAGAACGTTTACAATATAAATAAGTCACTCAATAGATACTTGTATGGTGCATACCATCTAAAGTCATCAAACGTTTGTATTTTATAAAATGGATAAACTGCTTTATAAGAAGTAAATACAAAATTTAATCCGTAAATATGATAGAATAGGATCTTTCTGAGCATATTTACGGATTAAATTTTGTATTTACTTCTTAGTAAAGTTTATCCATTTTATATTTATGACTTTAGATGCCATTTCTGGACGCAATTTCACATTCCATATATTGGCGTAACGATACATTGGTTAACTTCTGATTTTTGAACTTTGTCAAGAGCTTTTAACAATCGAAGAATTTCCATATGGAAATTCTGGTGATAGAATCGTTGAATTTCTCCATGTACATAACAGAAATGAATTTTTTAATGTTACTGTGTAATTTGTTCCGCGTGGTCATGAAAAAATACTTCACGTCTTGAGTTAATTTGTAAACCGATTATTTCCAATAAACTTTATAATAAACACGTTCAAGTGTTATTGTACTATTTGAAAAATATAAATTATTGCGTTCATATGGTATTGGCTTTTTTTATTGGTATGCATTTTGACTAATGACTTTTGTAAAAAATTGGAAATAGTGTGGGTGTATTGAGAAACACGTTTAAATGCTGAAGGATTTAATACATACGGTATTTTTATTACTATACATTTTGACATTAGCGGAAAAATACAGATATTGGACTTTGCTAATAATTTTTGTAAACAAGTTAAATATCTTGAGAAACACGAAATTTATTTAAAACTCGATGGGTGGGGGAATTTCTGTATACGCTCAATTATTATCTTTTGTACCTCTTGTTTCCGCGCGCTTCCTTCGGACATATTTATACACAATAGAAAAGCATATAAGACGTGTAAATGCAGGCTTACGAAAGTGTTTCTACTAAAGGATGCTTGTCGAAATTTTCAAATAATTTGGGATTCTGCTGCAAATTCAATGTTGTATTTTGCCATGGAATTTGTCAGAATTCTGCTGCCAATTCAATGTTTCAATTTTGCATTTTACCACGAAATTTGCCACTGTGTGCTTGGGATTTCGTTGCAAAATTCAATGTTGTATTTCACCGGAATTTGACATTGTTTTTCATTTTGATTTTGCCTTTTTTGAGTCCTGCAATTTCATTGATATAAGGAATAAACTATGTAACTATAAATGGCAACATCGCATCCCAATTGGCAATTGGGTAATTCCAAATAACGATTGTAATCTGGGGCACACCAAATGATGCCGCCACCTGGGATTACCTTCGATTGCAGATTGGGACAATCGCGATTTGGGACCCGACAATGTTGAGTGGATTTGTTGTTGTTTGTTCGTATTTATAGAAATGCTTTTCATCTTCCCATCAAGTTCCATTTATTTTTTATAGTTAAGATGTTCAATGATTCCTTCGCGTATCTTAGAGTTCTGTTTTCTGGGACATTTTTCAATAATAAATTTGCAACATTTAGGAACATTACTTTATAGACGCAAGGTAATGATAATGGCTCCGTTCCGCTCACCTGTGACCAGTGATGGTAAATGACCTTGAAATGACCCTCAAATGACCTCAATTTTATTATAAATTTTAGTCGAAAATGACCAAGGTTATTTGAAAAAAAGGCAAATGATCTCAAAATTTACCATCACTGCCTGTGACTGCTTCATACGTGATCATCCCAAACTATAAATATCTGCAACTTTAGGGCTTCTTTTTAGTACCTCTGGGCTCATATAAGGAAGTACTCAGCAAATTTTTTAACAGATTTTTTATATCTGCTGGTTTGGTAAGTCCAAAATCAGCAATGAAAGCATGCTTATATACTAATAACATATTTACAGGGCGAAAGTCACAATTCACAAAATCTCACTGTAACCCTTCAGTAATCTGAACTAAATAACATTTTTGTTTCCAGGTTGTTTGAATTAATATATCACCATCTTTTGCATAAGTCATCACTGTCGAGTATTCATCTTTAGCTATTTCATAATATTATAAGTTAACACACAAAGTGCAATTTAGAGAAGTCCGAATCTAATTTTGAAAAGTTAATAATATGCTTACACTTTAAAGTGTCTATTTTACCTTGTTTATAAACTCGGATTTAATTTGCTTTTAATCGTGCAACACAACAACATTGAGTTCTTTATCTCATTTGAATTTATTTTCTTCATGATCCCAAAACGCAGTTAATAATTTGTCCAGCCAATATTCTTTGTAAGTTGTTCCAAACCTCTTGCAAGATATTCAACATCGATAAATCTTTCAAAGGAATCATTCATTAGACTGTCGACATCTTTATTTTCGTTAGACCATTCAACAGAAGTTCGTTTGTGATATTCATAACATGAATGGCAATATTCATTTTTTTGCAATCGGTACCACGATCATTGTTACAGGTTAGGAGTCAATTGGGGGATTAGGGTAACTTGTGGAAGGAGCGGGTAGACTAACACTACTTTAATTTTTAAAGTCTTGTGCCAATATCTTCGGATATTGATGTTGAGGTTTTATGCCGTGGGGTTATTTAATCTCAATCACGCAGGTTTCTCAACAATGCCTTTTCCGATTATAATAATAATTAATAAATCGCAATCGTCACAAACGTTTCATCAAAACAATCAGTCACTTTTTCTGGATCAAAAGTGGAAACCCTTCAAATCCTATACTACGTAGTGAATGAAGGTCGATTTTATAAGAGGAATCAACCTCATGGCCAGCCAGTAGAATAACTGCAATATTCGAGGTTAAAATTGTGGACTTTTTGGCCATCGCCAGAGGAACTCTCCTTCAGAAAGAAATTATGATGTTCTATGCAGCGAATAATTTATAAGTATCTAAATTTATACATTTTACGTATTATGGTAGCGGAGTTCACAACAAGGTCAACCAACTCAATTATTACCGTTATATTACAGTAGTTCCAAATACGAAAAACTGACAGGGAACAAAAATTAGAACATGTATAATAGTAAAACTCAAATTGTCGGTTTTGAACTAACTGATCCGGCAGAAATTTGCGGAGTCCTTTAGAAAGCCATACACTAAAGCTGCAGCAGTTATTCATAAATTGGGAAGTTTATTTACGGCAGAATCATGATACGCAGTATTAGACACCATACCTTATTTTGGAATTTCTTTATCAGATATACGTATCGATGTCGATCGATATGTATTTTATTATGTATTTCAGATACATCTAGTATATTGTCTTTCATACATACGGACTTGAACGACGTCTCCCGCGCATATCGATATAAATCATTGTTTTTAAAGAAACACTGTCATAATCATTAACGTTAATAAAATAAATTCAAAGATTGCATCTCAAAATAAATGCTAATACTATATCTTCATAGAACTTCAATTTATATTAACATGATTAATGACATTTTACGTCTACAACATATTAAAAAAGAGTATTTTGTTATTTACACAATAAAATTTATAAGAGCCTTCTTTTTTATGCGTTCTTCTCATGTTACTCTTCTTTTTATCTCATCGTTTAATGCGTACGTGTTCACGCTAATAAAATAATTGTCCTTATTATTCCAATACTTTTTCATATTGATTAACCAGCCTGAATCATCAGAATGAGATAATCCAAATGGTTATCTGACTGACATTGACAGTTTAGTTGATTTAAATTCCTTCACTATTTCCGGATGGTTCTAGTTTCCGTTGTGATCTTTCTAAGCAACTTGATACTGGTTCTTCTGTGGTTCCTGGTGATGACACGAATACATTTCTGATCGATATGTATCCCGCTCTTCTACCAGACAGCTGAGGTTCCTTTCGTCAAATTTACCGTTCGAATTTGCTGGATAACGCGAAGTGTGATAGGTTTTCTTGCTTTACTACCCACTCTACTATCATGACTATATTTAACTTCTCGATTCAGCCATGCCTCTGCCAGTTTCATGCGTTGATACACATCATAGCAAGAGACAGGTCTTACGCTATTAACTAAGAGAATCTGAACAACAATTAATTATTAAAAGAAATTCTATACATGTATCAAGCACGACGAATCACTTTTATAGTGATTTGTTCCCTTTTGCTATTTCTTTATCTCTTTCCCACCATCTATATACATCTACCCTGGCTGTAGACTAATCGCCACTTTTTCATTAAATTCGCATTCTGCGGAATCAACTAAAATCACTAATTCCTTTCGTTAGTAATGATAATGATCACACCACGTATTCACGAATTGGCATGTGTCACCAATTACAAGATCAATTACATGTATAACAAGATTCAAATAAAAAATTAAAGCTCAAAAATCACAATAATGCGAAATTACTAGATAACTAGCTTTGACCTCTAAGTAAAAATGCTCAGCACAAAATTCAGAAAACTTGATCATTTGATATTGTTTTAGGGTTTCGGCAATAATTTAGGGTTTCGGTAATAATTTAGGATTTATTCTACAATAAGCGAATTAAAATTTTACCACTAATATTGATTTTATCAACAATTTAAGAGGTTGTTCTTCGCAATTTAAAGAAATCGTTTTAATTATACAAAATAAATTGAGATCTTTAAAAAACGTATTTTGTATACTATCAAAATTCTCAATTTTGATTGACATTACCCCGAGTTGATACATGTGAGACTGATGCGAGGCGTAAAATTTTGTGTAACCGAGAACGTTAGTGTACATGTACTACGATCATGGGAATCCTTAAATGTTTTGTTTACTTTCCTTTTTCAAATGTTTTTCCTTTTTTGAAATGTTTTGTTTCTGTTTTTGCTTTTTTGGATTTTTTCCTTTTTCGAATAAGATTTTTTTCTTATATATACCGATACGCTTTCCTTTTCAAAAAAAATAGCCAAAAAAATATATATTCAAAAAATATCCAAAAAATATATATACTCAAATACACCTGGATAAAAAAAAATTACGAATTCTATTCCTTTAATGAACTTGTAGAGTACTCAGATCCCGAAAGGGAAAATGTTTATTCTGATCTTTGCACGGAAAGGAATGGCGGTGACTCGTATTTTTCGTCAGACAGCACCCGCCAAAACGCGATTGACCTTTGTTTTGCGACCAGAATGTAAACAAAAAACGACTTATACAATCCCCGTAAAATCCAACCATTGACTGAAGAAATTATGGCGAGAATTTCGTAAAAAACTGGCGTTCCGCTCTTATGAACGTTACATTGCTTCACTTCGGGAAATGGACAACTTCTGGATATTCGTCGTTCTAGTCGTCCACAAAAAATGTCTCCTGAAATGCTATGCCAAACCAGTCAAGTCATAAATTCAAATCATTTCCTTACGGCGGCTGAAATCAAAGCGCAGCTTGAAGAAACACACCCAGGATTCGGAGTAGGTGTGCAAACTGTCCGTAAGTGATCCGTCACTTTTATAATCTCGATTTCCGAAGTATCCAAGTACCGGCCGTCACTTTTTTTTCGCCACATCCACCGAGTAGCTACGACCGCAATCCAGATATCCGACCCACCCGCGGGTACCTAACCCGGGTCCAATCTCTAATAGTATCAATGATACAGAAGTCGAAATCTATAATTGAATTATAAAATACCAGTGCTATCATCATCGATAGTTCTTTGGTTATAAGAGCCATTTTTTATTTGAAAAATATAGAAAAAAAAGATATAAACGAAATTATTCTCAAAACATAGCAAAGCATTACAAATGCTTCTAATGTAGAGTTAAGAATCTCTGCGTCGTCCTCATCATCAAAAAGAAAAAATAAAACATCACCGAAATCATCTCTGGCTCAAAAAAAGATTCGCAACGTATTACGAGTTCTACGAGAATTCTTTTGGGGAACTATATAGTAGACTACTCGGATCCCGAAAGGGAAGATGCGTACTCGGATTTTGATGAATCGGATGAAATAAGCATGATGTTATAGTCTGTCTGTCTGCTATTAATATTGATCCCTTGTTTTTTATTTCTTCCATAAGTTTTATACTGTTACAGTAATAACATAAAACTCTCAAATTATTTTACTTTTTACCTTTTATTTTACTTTTCACCTTTTAGTTTACCTTTTATTTTACCTTTTATTTTACTTTTTACCTTTTATTTTATCTTTTATTTTATTTTTTACCTTTATTTTGCCTTTTATTTTATTTTTTACCTTTATTTTATCTTTTATTTTACTTTTTACCTTTTATTTTATCTTTTATTTTACTTTTATTATATCTTTTCGATTAGTGATTTTATCTTTTAGATAGTTATTGTTATTTGAAATTGTATTTTTGAAAAATGTATAAATAGAGATGTCATCTGAATTTTAACTTGACATGTTGTAACTAAAAATAAAAATCTCTTAACAAAAATCTTTTTCCAAATATTTTTCACCTCTCATATTTTCTTTATGCATTTTAAATCTTGTATATAAGTGATTTTATATTATATTATATTTAACAAATTACTGATAGCTTTATATTATATTGCACTAATGAGCAAATCACTGTTATTAATTTTGAACTTTATATTATATTGTACTGAATAAATTATTATTATTATTGAATTATTGAGTTTTATATTATACTAAACAAATTACTATATTAAAATTATTGAAATTGGATTTTAAGTATTTTAATTTTTGTTATTTGAATTTTTGATTGTTAACAAATATTTCTCACTTGTGAAAAGAACAAAGTGAAAGAATCTTTGTTATTCTTATTATTAATTATATTGTCTTAGCTTTGGAAAGCTTTATACAAGTACAGAGAATTAGTCTTTTAAATCTTTTTTATTATTTCTTTATTCTTTTATATCATTTTTTCTCTTTAATCTTTACTTTCTCACTATTTTTCCATATTATTATCCCTTTTTAAGTAAATATAATTTCCATAAAAATTGGCATAAGACTTAGATACTTTTTTTTAATATTTTTATAAGTTTATCACTCTTTCTCAATTCAAATTCAAGTTTGTAAACTAATTTAATGATTAGTAAACAAATTTATAATATTTTGATGCTCTCTCTGTAGATTATTTCAAAGATTTCTTCTTTTTATTTAAACCCTCTTTATGAATGATTATTATATTTTTATTAAAAAATCTATTAGCTCATATCTTAACACTCACTTGAAAATATAATATTAAGAAATATCACTCTGAATTCCTTAATAATACTTTTGTTATATTTACTTTCTATCTTTTAATATAATAACTGAATCTTTAGTTAATTTTCTTATTTGAATTTAAAAATAAGATATAATATCTGGATCTTTTATCATTGAATAACTATTTAAAAATATCTTTAAAGCAAATCTTGTTACTATTAAAACTAAAGAATTAAAAAAATAAACAATCTAACTACTGAATATTCTAATCTATCAAAACAAATACATACTTGATCATTAATTATATCTAATTAGAACAATACTTAAAGGCTTTCACAACTTAAAATTCAAAAAAATTCTAATATATCTAATAGTTACTATTTTGAAATAGCCAGCAACATCAAAATAATAAAAAACTAACAAATAATTATTGAAGAAATAAAAGAAAAACCAGTAAAAGAACAATAAGATATCAATTTTCAAGAATAATTAATTATACAAATTGATACTGAAGAAAAATCTGATATTTCTAATCAAGAATAATTATCAAAAGAAGAACTAAACTCTAAACAAGAAGAAGTAATTAAAAAATTAGATAACAAAAAAATAATTAATATGAATAATCTTTTTAATAATCTAAATACTCTCATAATTATACTTACTATTGAATTAAAAGCTAAAAAAATCATATTTCAATTTATAAATTCAAGGATTTAATTAAAATTCAGTTGAATGACTCAAAGATTTTGAGATTATTATTATTGTCAATGAAATTATTAATATTTATAAAATTCAAATTATATGTAGATATTTGAAAGGTGTTACTATCACTTGATATAATTAAAAAGCTACTAACAATACTTTTGTATTAAATAATTAAACAAATTCTAAAAATAATAAATATAATTTCAAATATTGCTTTATATTAAAGTTCTGTATTTCTTGCAAAGTTAAATAATAGCAAAATAAACTTGAAACTCTTCAACAAATTGAAAGTATTAATGAATATACTAATCAATTTAATATTCTCTTAAAGAAAGTGAATTTTATCAATACTTATCCAGATAATTACAAAATTAAAACTTATAAATGAGATCTAAAATTAGAAATTCACAAATAGATTAAAATAAATACTGATAGAATACTATTAAATATTATTTATATAATCAAAACTATTGAAAAAGTCAACTCAGAAAAGTTAACTATCATATTTCATCAAATTCAAAGCAGACCAATATCTAATTTTATTCAGCTTATAATTGTACTTCAGAATTTTATTATTAGATTAGTAACTCTAAAATATTAAGAAAATCTGCATTTCAACCAAGAAATAATAACTAAAACTATTTTTATAATAACAATTATCAACTATCAATTTGTTATAATTGTAATAAGATTGAATATCTATTGAAAAATTGCAATAAGTCTTATAATATCAGCTTTTATCAACAAAATATTATTAGGAATCAGCAAAGTTAAAATAATTAAAATACTTGACCAAATAATAATAGTAATATTTCATCAAGAAATAATCTTTTCTTATATAGATTAATATCAATAAATATCAATCATAATAATTAAATCAATCTTCTATTCAAAATTTAACTACTAATAACAGTATTACAAGTATTAACTCATGATCAATAAAGTAATATAATATTACTACAATTCTGAATAGTGAGTTTCACTAAGAATCACTATAAGCATATGATGTTAGGAGAGAAACAATTAAACTTAAGTAAAGCGAATGAATTATTAATATTAGCAAAGGTTTCTAAGGTCTGTGCCAATATTTATGGATATTGTATATTTAAAGATCTAAATTACAAAAGTAATTTAAAAAAGGGGTAAAAATATAAAGAAAAGAATAAAATAAGATTAATAAGTAGAGCTACTATTAATTAGAGAAAAACTAAACTAAAATGTAAAATACTAATACTAAAAAGTATAAATCAAAAATAACAATTTAAATAAATTTAATATCATAAAGATATAAAATCAAAAATATAAAAAAAATCAAAAAGTATAAATCAAAATATCAAAGTCAAAAATATCAAATCAAAATTAATATAATATTATAACAAAAATTCAAAATCAACTTTATATGCTTAAAGAAATAAAACTGAATGAGAGAAAGGGTACTAGTATTGTTATCATTTTGATAGAGCTTTCAAAATACTCAAAGATATTTATAAAATTTAAGGAATATTCAAAGGAGAACTTTTGATGTCTTAATAACAATTCAAAGTATCAATAATACTTATGACTTTAGACTGAATATAAATTAAAGTATAACAAGTACTTATAGAATTACTTAAAGATTGCTAACAGCTGTATTCTTTTAATGCAATAACTGAACTACTAAAAAGAGTTCTCAAAATCTCAATGTCAAATATAATATATATATTAAAATATCTTTAAATCT
>CAJVPL010001064.1:0-16990 GCA_910591945.1 Ambispora gerdemannii | reverse complement strand
CGTAATTTAATGATTTATAAAAAGAACCAATAACGATAACAATAAGAACTTTGGTTTTTTCGCATGAACAAAAGCAGAGCTCACATGAAATCAATTTTTAGATTCTTACATCTAGATTTTTTGCACGCGACCATTCCTTATTCTTATTGATACGGTTTTGTATGCTAGAGACAACTAAGATACGTACCAAGATTTATTATGATAAAATACAAGATAACTTTATTTTCGATTGATGCACTCCATCATGCATATATTTTAAATTTTCATGTCTGGCGTAATGTACGTAGTTGATTTTTAAATACCGATATTGCTAACGCTAAGCTTTAAGAGGCATCGAAAATCTGTCAATGTTTCACCTCAAATAAAAAATTTGGCGATTAGAACAACAGAAAATTGTCTTCGCTCTACCCTTCTTTGGATATAACACATGCAAGTTATCAATTGCGCCATCGAAACGAGAAAAATTTTCCTACCCAAAATATACTAGTAAAAAAAGAGATAGTTTCTTTTTTTTACTACGACTTAATTAGGCAGATCCCGACAGAAAGTCTAACGTTAATAATAGAGCTCTCATTCTTGAACCAAATAAGGCTTCGATCTTCGGAGAAAAAAATTGTTTTATCTCGTAAAATTAGACAATAACAGATTAGTTTCAATGTCCATATTTTAAAATGGCATGAGCTGATCAATGAAACTTTGAAGTTTTTTATTTTGATTTTAATGTAGCGGTAGCATAGTTAATTAATTAATTAATTAATAAATATTAAGACTTATTGATTGAACACTAATCATAATGAATAATTGATCCGAAAACACCAATGACAATGAATAGTTAATCCGGAAAGATAGATCGATGATTAAAAAGTTTCTTTCTTCAATTTATTATGATAGCTTAAAAAATCTTGTCTTTTGAGCAAGTAATAAAACTTGACGGCTTAATTGTTATTATTACATAGAGTTATATATTTTCGTTTAATAAAATTTTTCATCATTCGTCGCTCAGCGATGAGCAAATTATTGTATCGAATTGGTTCCAAAAAAAAAGTTCGAAAAAAATCGTCTAAAAGTCAAATAAAAAAACGATATATTCCGCTTAAGCTAGTTGCTTTTTCTTTTAATACAAAGCGAACAAGCAATCATATTTGTATACTTACTTGATTTTACGCATTACAATCAAAAGCTACTCGGATCTTTAGATGTAATGCCGAAAGCGAGAGTGAGTGTTTACGCGAAGAGGGTGAACTCATTGTCGAATCGAATGCTTGATACTATGATACTGTAAAACCAATAATATTTCATTAATATTAAGAAATACTTTTAAAAATATAAAAATAATTTTGGAAAGATTTTCCAGTTAACTCACAAAAGAGTGTACGAGGTTGGAGTTTAATAATGAGTGCGAGAAATAATGGAATTTTAGGGGATTGTTGAATTCATCCTCTTAAGAGTTGTCCTAATAGCTGAAAAATCTCTGAATTCCACACAAACTTATATTTCTCGATCTACATTCGTGTTACTCTTTTCGCATTGAATATGCAAATTAACTCACAATTAACAAATGGTGAATACTATTTCCTTCGTGTCGGTGTTACAAACTCCCTAACCTTAAATAGCAAAGCATCTGTATTTTTTGCTTATGCTAACGCAATGGGTATTATTCAATTCCACTCTGTATACATTACATCTCTATCATAAATATTCAAAACAAAAACTATGATTTAAACCAATGGATCGAATACGTGCTCAAAATTTGTTAAACGCTAGAGAACGAGGCAAAAAATATCGATTAACATTTCTACCGAGAGAGTTGTTATATGCTATCAACAGATTCTAGTTCAATCATAAAGGTTGCGAGTTTTGACAGGATCGTCATTAGTGATAATAAAACCACACGATTTTTCATGTATTGTTTGTTAATTGTTTATTTTATTATATAAGCAACGACGAATTAAACAAATGATAAATAAATAATTGTGTTTGAATACATTATAAATAAACCCCTAGTGGTTGGAATAAACTTTGACGGGAAGCATCGAGCTTGCATCTGTTTGTTATGGCGTAAATTTATAAATAGCGCTAAAACCTAGGCACCTTAATCACAAGTTTCTGTGAAAATAATTTAAATGCAAGCTGGATCCTGTATGCAATCTGCATTTAGGCGTTTTTTATTGAAAAATTTTCAGTAACTCCTCGTCAATTATGCTAGTTCCCGTGAAGTATCACTCATTCAAAAATAAATTTCATATGTATAAATCTGATCAAAAATAATGTAATATTTCTCAGTCGAAATCTTATCTTTCACGTTCTTTTCACCAAACTTACATGTCGTTAGGACGCATACGTACGCGTAAATGTATGGCAGCACAACAGCTACCTTGAAAATTTTTCTTAAATCCTTTTACAGAAGCAGATGTATTATCAAAGAAAATGCAGGTGCAATTGAATCTTAAACCTATAAACTATCATTTTATAGAATCAATGATGACAATGAGAAATCATTTTATTTTAATGCTAGGATTTTTCATAAGACTTATTTCGATTCGGAAAAGTTCTCTCAAGTCACGTCAGAACCGTACATAGACAGCCGATTTCTACCGATTCCTTTTAATGTTCATTTCTTTGATTTGATATCATTGAAGCTTTTTTTTTCTTTTCAAAAGACTATTGTGAAGAATAACGCGGATTATGGGGGGAACTGCAATATTTATTATGACAACATTTTTTTTGCGTCGGACATATCCCTATCAAGATATCGTCAAATTTTATCGCACCATTGATTGTCCTTGGAAAATTTAACTCGCAATATTTATTTTTCTCACATCATGACAATGCTCTTTTTACAAAACACTGTCGTGTTTCACACCAATACTTTTTGGTTGCGCAAAAGTTTTCGGATCGAAAATTTATTATGATTTTGCCGATTTACTATCTCCTTACTAACGTCATTGTTGCCTAAAGCATTTCTTTTAAACGACGTGCATGCTTCTGAACAACTTCCCGCAATTCCCTTAATTAGAAATGAGTAGATGATAGTGGAATAATCTAGAATATCGACTTCTTTGATAAAAGAATTTAAAAATTTCAGTGTTATCGTTACATTTTTGCCTAACGCCCATATCGTTACATATGTGTTCGTTTGTTACACAGCACAGTATTTTTATAACATAACTACATAAATCAAAGTACATGTACTGTATTATTAAAACTTCGGATATGTTATCTTTTCAAACCATATCTGTATTTTCGCTATTTTAAAGCAAGATTTTTACAATTGTTCGCTATACATTGCAGCTCAAATGTCACTATTACGAACTGTGATCTTATTGTAAGTAACAGTAATCATCAAGATATTGAAATTAGTATTATCCCTGGTCTAGTATCCAAGTTTCGTGGAAATTGGTTGATCGAAAACTATTTCGCGATAAATTTAATGATAGTTTTAATTTGGGCACAGTAAATAAAAATATAACATAGAGTTTGAATAAATAAACGTTAGCGATTTTTTAATATATGTATGTAGTCGAGTCATAATGCTCATTTCTACGGAAAAAAAACTTTATCGTTATCGTTATGTGTAAACGTTTATGCAACAATCATTAGCATAGATCTGCTGGCTAAATTCGGTTAGAAGATCTTGATTGAAAAACAACACGATTACCCGATTTTAAGAATAATATTTGTCGCATAATTTAGAAAACTAGAATGTATGTATTAAATAATGAGAATGAGCGCGAAGGAACTTTAAAACTATATGCGCGTAGCGTTTACCGTAAAAAGTTGAGTTTTAAACATACGACTCCTAAAGTATAAAACACGTGAAACGACGTTGCATAAAACAAGATGATTATTGCATTATTTAACTTTCAATTGAAATAGGAGCTTTTACATATATATTTATACAATACATTGATTTAACAACACACGGTTAATATATGTACATTATTAGATGATATAATTAGAAGTAACTGTTTCGTACAAGACGTGACGTTAACTGCAAAACAAATAGATACTTTAAAAATAATAAACAAACTATTAATAATATCATGCTATTTATTATTGTTGTTCTATGCATTGGTTTCAATTTATTTTTATGTTGGGGTATTTACTGTCGTGATGTGTTTATGAATTACAGTATATCCTGATTTGGACCAAATGGAATATAAAATTACAGTTGTGAAATCCCCACAAAAAGAGGCGCCTGGGCGTTATTTTACTTCCTTTAATTTCAAAATTTTTTGGAAAAAAATTGGGAATTCGCACTGTGGATCTTGATTTTTTCAGAAATTTTGTTTGAAATATAAAAATTTCAAAAGGATCCAGAATTAATTGCAGCAAGATTCCAAAGGATTTCTATTCCAATGGGATGTAATTAGAATGAAATACATGAAATTAATTAGAATGAAATACATGAAATTAATTAGAATGAAATACATGAAATTAATTAGAATGAAATACATGAAATTAATTAGAATGAAATACATGAAATTAATATTGCAAATTGGCTCAGTGATTACAATATCTCGATAAAACAACATTTAAGAACTGGAACAGAGAAATAATGATATATAAGAAATTTAATTCGATATAAAACATTCGATTTTTCAGCTGTAATTGAGGATGTTAATTCACAAGTTTTTTCCGATGATTTCTAGAATTAATTTTTAAAGGAAACAAAACCCTAAACATTCCAAAGCAACTCTTTTCGTATAAACTTTACGCGAACCTTTGTCATTTATTTCATTTTATGTGCTTCATTCGAGTGCCAATATGAACGAATTCTCGTAATTCAACAATATTATTTTATTAAATTAATCATTTAAGCATGTTTATTTATTAATTTGGTCTTTCCTGCAAAAGTTATTTTTAGTCAACAAAGCTTTGAAACTGAACGTCAATTACAATTTTTGTCCAAATTATATTTTGAATCTTTGCAGATTTATATTCAATTTTTGGATAAGCATCTTTTAGCAAATTTATTTTCCTATATAGCACATTATACATGTATTGGGATTTCACTCTGATCTTCAGTATATTTCAGAATGAATTAAATTTTAAAACAAATGTAAAGATTTGAATTTGCTCTACACAAGACTAATGGAAATTTCCTATAAGAAATTGATTTATACCCTGTTGCCGAATTTGGTCCAATGCTCAATAAAGAGCAAACCCACAATTTATCATTTAATTAGAGTGATGTTGACTTTGAAATTATTTCACATCAGTTATACATGTACTTCCATAGGAAGGAATGTTAGCAATGGAAAAATGTGTAATAAGATACTTTCTCAATAAGAGGTCTTATCAAAATATATTCAATAAATTTGACTTTTTATAATCGATAATACAGCTGTCCCCGTGTCTATATAAAGATATGCTTATATAAAGGATTTTATTTAATGGTCACATATTTTAGTGGCTTAGAAACAGTGTTACTTTAGAGGGTGAGTGATTATATGAGAGTGAATATAGAGTACAGTAGTTAAAAACTGTGTCAAGTTGTCAAATAAATTTGACATTCATTGTTCTTGAGTATTTTTATAGTTGTCAATGGAAAATGGTCTTGCATTTATTGAAATGTATATATCACACAGCTATTTGAAGTTTTTCTCTTCATTATTGACTGAAAGAACTTCTAAAATGAAGAACGTTATTTATATAGAATTTAAAAACAGACGATCAGCTTCAATTAATGAACTAGTTTCGCCCAATTAGGTTGGTTAATACTTGGTGCGAAATTAAAGAATAGTTTCGCCTGAAACACTAGCTTCAATTTTACAAGTTTTTACGATTTTAATACTAATATAATATAATTTCAAAGATTAAAATATGTTGTATAAGAATTTATTTCAGAATTTACTATTTGACTTTAGCAATCATGTACTACTTGTGATTCAATAGACTTAGTGTCTGGATACGAGATGTTTGATTCTTCACATCTTGGATACGATTATTCATCCGTCATATTCGTCATAACTTGCTGAATACGATTCGCCAGGACACGTTTAAACTCGGCATATTCTACTGGATACGAGATGTATAATTTTATATTCTTGATGTTCTCATATTCATTCGTCGATTTATTTGTGAAGACTGGAAGTTTTGTTCTATTTTCAGGCGAAACCCTTTTGATATCAGAAATATAAAAGAACTTAATATTAGAAAATTATGAGATGCTATTTAAAAATGTAACCTTTGTTGCAAGAGTTACAGCCGGAGTCAACGAAACTCGATATTTTGAAACAAATTTCCTCGAGTTTGACAGTATCGGATGTATTAGAATTGAACCAATTAATGATAAGGATGAACTTTTTGTCTCCTGATTATTGCGGGTTGTTGGGTTCTAAATAATTTTATTATTAGTAAAGTATTTTTAGTATTAAAGTAAATTATAGCAAATTATTCTCAATGGTCACCTCGATCTTAAAATAAATATTTTTCATGAGATAGTCGAAAGAATTGAGTGATAGATTTTTCATGCTGAATGCACTAAAATTTTTCTCGATAAGCGCATCTTTGTTTTCAAGGAATTCAATACATTCATGAGCAACTTTGTCGTAAAAATGTTTAAAGTATTTCTTTCGTTCGCATTCAAAGAATTGTAATCATTTAAGAGATCAACAGCAGCATGTACGTATTTACAGATTAATTTTCCCCAACATGGGTTCTTTATTTCAAGTATTTTGACAAGTTGCATAAATGCCAAAAGATTTTCTCTATTTGTCCCAGTTGCATGCATTGAGTGTATCATGATAGAATAACGTTTGATATGGCTTGGCTAGAAAAGTAGAGCCCATAATTTTCTCCAACGGGATTTCTGTGTTTCTGTAGCTATGTTATCGATTTTTGGAAGAATCTACGAAACTTCATGAAATGAACCTTTATGCAAAATCTATTTTTTATCACAAATTAGCGAGTCGACCATAACGATAAAAGAAAAAGATGCTGATAATTTCTCGTACTCATTTATGGCCTAAGATAGTTTTCCCGTTTGGAAGAATAATTTTCAAGTCGTATAGGGATTCATCTTTCATGAGTCAGGTGAAATCTTGAGCGAATGTGTTTAGAAAGCTGGTGCTTTTATTTTTTGGTATGAGGTCCATCTTGGCGAGCAAAATATTATTCGATTGTGATTATCTAATGGACTAAAAAGAGGAATATCTAATTTTAAGGTTATTAATTATTATGCTTAAATTTAAAAGTTCTCATGTTAATACATTTATAAATCATTATATCTTGTTTAGAAGTTTTCGTTGCAAATGATACCACAAATATGCAATCCACAACGAATTCAAATTCACCAATTATTGAATAACGATTCACTCTATTTCTACAATATCCGCCTTTCATCAATGAAGACGATCATGGAATATTTGCCACATCTCACTTTTCGTATGTTTGACTGGAATACTCTCAAAATTCTGTTATACAATGATTAAAGATGGAGTAGTCGACACAAGCAAATAAGCTTTCACAGACTGAGCTTTATCGACTTTTTGGTCGTCGTCAACCTAATACTAATAGTCTGCTAGGACAAAGTTGAAAAATAATCACGTAATTTGTCCCATTTGATGTCTAAAATTCGATTTGGGAACCCTACGGACAGTGCTGAATTACGTGACCTTTGACAGTGTAAGAGCGAATTTAGGATACGCTAAAGCGTTGTGAACACGTGATACGTGTTATCACAGCTAAGGTTGATTTTACCGTTAGAGTTAGGGTTAGGTTAGAGTGGAGGACTAAAGTATATGTAAAATAGCCTCCCTGACGTTTTTGATTAGTGCTCAAAGATAAATTAAAGCATACATTTTCCATATTTTTCATTTTTTACGTTCGTGCTTCGGATTTGTTTTACCGGGTTGGTCAAAAATTTACTTATCGTTATTATTATTGGCTTGTTTCTCGGACAGATCACCGGACTTGCAATGATCTCATGATCTGCCAAAATTTTCACCATAATCCGTTTTTCATCATGATCTCCCACAGTTATTAATTACCGTTACATAAATTTCTTTGAATAATAAACATAATCCATCCGCTTGCATATCGATATCGATATGCGTACATACCGCATCGTGATTCATTTATTAAGGTCGAGATCTCTAAACGTTAATCATCTAAAAGATTTCATAACGACATGTATACCGATACGTATTACGTAACGTTACGTAATCATCTAAACAAATAAAACTCCGATGAGCAGGTACATGTACGTTCAAAGTGTCACTATCGCTACATGTACGTATACCGATACGTCGTTATTGATTTTAGTAGTGAAATTCTTTACCGTTGCGAAAAAAACCCATCTTACTAAAAAAAGTGACCTAACATATCTTTAAAATTTATTACAGTCAACTCTCGATATAGCGAAGGACTAATTAAACTCTCGGTATAGTAAAGTTGAGCTCAAAACAATATATATTAAATCCTCTCGATATTATTAATAAACTCTCAATAGAGTGAATTTTTGAAAATTTTCACTAATAGCCCGAACACCTTCACTATGACGAGGTTTGACTGTATGAACATATATATTAAAAATGCAACATATTGAAGCTTGCCTCGAAGAATTAATGACAAACTTTCGGGACTTATTCGATTCTAACAAAGAATTGGATGATATAGCCCAAAATTTAACAGCAACCTTTGAAAAACAAAAAGAGCTTTTTATCGACAATGTAAAATTTATAAAATTTTTTGAGGTTAATAGTCAATTTATATTACTGTTGGGATTTTTTTATCATTACGGAATCAAAATCGAACAGAATCATCAACTTGCTTTTAAAAGTTATGAATATTCTGCAAGACAAAATAACAAAAATACCGCATTGGCACAATGTTTACTTGGATTTTGCTATCGAAATGCTATTGGAACACAAAAAGATGAAAAAAAAGCATTTGAGTGGTATTTGAAATCAGCAGAAAAAGGAAATGCGCGAGGACAAGACAATATCGGTTATTATTATCTTAAAGCTATTGGAACACAAAAAGATGAAAAAAAAGCATTTGAATGGTATTTGGAATCAGCAGAAAATGGAAATCCGCGAGGACAAGCTAATCTCGGTTATTGTTTCGAAAACGGTATCGGAACACAAAAAGATGAAAAAAAAGCACTTGAGTGGTATTTGAAATCAGCAAAAAATGGAAATCCACGAGGACAAGCTAATCTCGGTTATTGCTTCGAAAACGGTATTGGAACACAAAAAGATGAAAAAAAAGCATTTGAATGGTATTTGAAATCAGCAGAAAATGGAGATGAGCAAGGACAAGAAACTCTTGGTTATTGTTACCAAAATGCTATTGGAACACAAAAAGATGAAAAAAAAGCATTTGAATGGTATTTGAAATCAGCAGAAAATGGACATCCGCGAGGACAAGCTAATCTCGGTTATTGTTTCGAAAACGGTTTTGGAACACAAAAAGATGAAAAAAAAGCATTTGAGTGGTATTTGAAATCAGCAGAAAATGGATATATGCTAGGACAACTCTTTCTCAGTTATTGCTTCGAAAACGGTATTGGAATACAAAAAGATGAAAAAAAAGCATTTGAGTGGTATTTGAAATCAGCAGAAACTAAAGAATCCAATATTGACTCCCCATCTCTTGATTTTTTTTATGATTTTGGATACGAGATATTAAAAAACCCGAATAGATCCTTCATATATTTCCAAAAATCAGCGGAATCTGGCAAAATTTCAGCTTACAATCATCTCGCAAAATGTTACTTTTATGGAACCGGAACAGTAGAAAATGAATACAAAGCATTTGAAATGTATTTGAAATCTGCTGAGTTAGAGACAAACATGGTCATTTTAAGTTGGCTGAATGTTATCAATACGGATTCGGAATTGAAAAAGATTCTGATATGGCCTTAAAATGGTATAAAAAAGCCCGAGAACACGGTCATGATATAGCAGGGGAGATGATTGAGACATTTAATTTTGAGCGCCAGTATTCTCTATAGACTTTTTTATTAGACAGTGGTTGGTTCGTTCAAATTTTCAAGCAATAGATCTGTTCTTGTTTATACTGTACAAGTCAAATAGGACAATTATATTTTGAGAAATATGTCATTTTTCATGTGAAATTATTAGTATAAATGAAGAATTTTATGGAGCAAAGATATACTGTTCTCTATTCGTTTATTTTGCCCGTATACGAGATCATAGCAAACGTTTGTGGTAACAATAAACATAACGATAACGTTAAGATGCATACTAAAATACAGTATAGATTGTAGCGCTTTAAAAAGTGCAAACTACGTAATAGATTTGAAACAGAATGCTAATAATGATGCGTCATAGCATGGGGTTAGGGTAACGGGTCCTAAAATTTTAAGGTCACTAATTTGGGGTCCAGCTTTCAACGCCATGTCGCTGATTTATAAACCCTTAATAATTTTATTTTAGTCTATAACAGCTTTGCTCGTGAAGCAAAACCGAGAATATAAAATCTATACTATGAGAGACTAAAAGGTACTATATCTCCTTCTTGATGATACGGCGTAGTAGTCGCACTATAACTCAAAGAATCTCGTTCGGTTAACATCAATTTCAGTTCGTCTAACCTTTTTTGCAATCTCGGTGCCTCGACCAATTTTTGCTCGAGCATTTGTTTCTCTTCTTGTAGAGCTAATCTGCGCTCAGCATCTAGTTTTGTGAATACGTAGCTGCCTTGCCCGTCATACTAACATTAAGGTTACACGTTATTAAATTGCCTTGATGAAAAAAGTTTATTATAGAAGAATACTTGCGTACATACTTGTAGAATAAAGTTGTGATATTTCCATAGTGATGGACGATGCGATACAGTCAATAAGGAAATGTTGAGTTCTGTTTCAAAAAAGAAAGTACGTAGTTGGTTTTTCATTTACATGTATATATAGAAGCAAATACATGTAAAAATAAACTCATACCTGTTGCATATGTGAACATTATTTTTTCAACATCTATGCTTACAGCATTCGTACCTATTAATAACGATAGTAACAATATCGATACTGTATACAGTATTCAATAAATTTACTGTAGTTATAACTTACATTCATCCAATATTGCGTATCTTGGACTATGATAAAATAATCGTGCCATTGCTATCTAAATAAACGTTCAATATCGACATACGTAATTTCCCCGATAATTAATAAAAACGAATTAACAAATACCTTTTGTTTATCACCACCAGCTAAAATATCTTTCCATTCTCGTTCTTTATTCCAAACACCTTCCTGTTTTGCAATTCTATTTAACTGTACAATTTCTAGAATCTCTTGCAACTTTTTGTCTGTATAACCTCCTGGGTTGTCAAATTAATGTTATATATAGTTATCAACGTAATCCGAGGATTTAACTACTTACGTTCATGCATCTCTTGGACTGTATGTGGATAAATGATTCTTATAAAAACAAAATATAAAATTAGCGAAATAAATTTTTAATATTGTTGTTTCGAATATGATAGGTTCTTTACTTACTGATCACGTAAAGTTCCCAATGACAAATATGGTCGTTGCGGAATATAGAATATATCTTTCGAACCTGGCTTATGTACAGTGCCACCTAGAAAATTGAAGAATGTGATTCTTAAGAATTAATGAATAATGAAAAATTAATGATCCTTACCATAAACAGGCCACAGCCCACCTAAAATTCTGAAAAGACTACTCTTCCCGCACCCGTTCGGGCCAACAATTAACAAATGCATGCCAGGTTTTACACAAAAACTTAAACTTCGTAATAGAATCTCGCCATTCGGCAACACAATCGGGACATTGTCAAATTGTATGTTCTCACTTTCAATAACTTCGCCACGGCTAGATAATATTTCTGGTTGTCTTGCGGAGGTGGCTATCTGCTTACGGAAATGACCGGCTTTTACGTCTTCAAATACGTCAAGAAGTTCAGATAGCTATTTATCATTTCGGTTAACATGAATCATAGTAACAAGTCTTGTCCAAAACATGATGATTGTAGTAGCATACACGGGCAGTATATCCAGCTAGCTCAGAGATTTCCTTGTAAGCGTACATTATACGACCAAAAGCATCAGAAGCATTTAATAGCAATCGACGATTAGTCATAACTCCTTAAAAGATTAAAGAAGAAATATGTTAATACACAGTCAACCTCGATATAACGGACCACTCCGTTCACACTGTTTGGTCCGATATATCAAGGAGTCCGGCTAATTAAGGGTTTTCATTATACTGGACTTACTATATAAAAAGAAAAAATCCGTTATATCGATTCTTATTTATTAAGTCGTAATAACAAAATTAAAACTCGTCTGAAATAAAAAATTGATCGATACTAGTCTGTTTTTTTTTCAGCTATACTTTTGACAATAATCTCCTTTTCTAATTTTATCAAATTATGATAAAAACTCGCGTCAATACCCCATTCAGACTGCTTGATGAATGTAATAAGAATTTTAGTACTATTTAAAGCTTCACCAATAGAAATTTCTTCCTCGCTTTCATCTTTATCATCAGGTTCGTTTTCCAATCCTTTCCCAAGTACTACATCAACAATTTCCTTTATATCAATCTCTTCATGGTCAATATTATCATCAATACATATAAATTCATGCGCAGAAAGTGGTTCCGTAATGGGCAGCCATTGAATTAGTTGATCTAATTCATGCTCTAACTGTTGAGATTCGGATTCTCAAAGATCAATAATATCAACTTCTTCTTCTTCATTAAAAGTTGATAGACTGCGTAATAATTCAGATGAAAAAGAAGGTGGAAGAATACCAGACTGTGTCCAGCTATGTTTAATTGTCTCTGAAAAGACAATATTTCATGCATGACTGATATATAAAATAGCATCATAGATAGAAGTTTTTCGAAGTTCACCTTCTTGATCAATTAATTTTTCATAGGCCGCAATTTTTTCTAAACATAGAATTTTTTTGTATTGCGCCTTAATTATAAATAGTGTTAATAACAGAATAATAATAAAGCACATTAATAAAAATTACTAACCTTTAAACTATACAATATTCCTTAATCCAGAGGTTGAATAATCGAAGTAGTATTGGGAGGTAAAAAGTGAATCTGGATATTAGATAATTCGTTAATATTGTCAGCTTCATGACATTTTGCATTGTCCATTAAAAGAAGAATCTTCCGATTTGCAATGCGCATCTGGGAATTAAGCCGATTAAGGTAAGATCTAAAAATAGACCTTTGCATCCACGCTTTTGTGTTCCAATAGTACCATATTGGAAGAGTGGATTTATTAATCCCCCTGAGAGCACGTGGCGTTTCGTATTTGTGGATAAATAAAATCAGTAATTTTTCATCTCCTATTGCATTTGTTATTACTAGCAATGATACTCAGTCTTTTGATTTCTTCTTTCCTTTAACTGGACTATATGCTAGAGTTCGACTAGGTTCAAGCATCCAATACAATGCTGTCTCGTCACAGTTGAACACATCTTGAGATTCGTAGTCTTTGATTATGTCTTGAAGTTGCTCACGAAACTTTGGAATCTCGTCTATATTGACACTGCCAGATTCACCACGTTTTTTGTAGGACTTTAGATTGTTTCATTGTTTGAAATTGTTGATCCAACCTGCAGAAGCTACAAACTTATCAGAAACCTCGAATTCTTCAGCAAATAACAAGGCTTTTTCCATTAACAAACTGTCACTCAAATCCAAGTCACTTTGTGCTAGTACATTTTCCACCCAAATTTTCATTGCTTCTTCAACATTTTCAAAGGTTGCTCTTCAGGCACATTTGGATTCAGCTAAAGGTATTCCTGATTCAATTTTCAACCATTGCTCTTTTGCTTTGACGATATCAGAAACGGATTGCTTTGATATTTCATACTCAACAGCGATATCTTTTTGTTTTAATGTCTTGTCATTTGCAAGACGTTCACAAATTTCTTTTTTTTGAAGTGCTGTTAATGAAACACGAACTTTTTTTGTCTTTTCAGTTAAATTAGTTGCTGCTGCTTTTCGCTTATCTGAAGCTCGGTTGTTTGGTATTGGAGTAAGTGAAAAGTGGGAAGAAGAAGAAAGGGAAGAAGGAGAAAGAGGAACGAGTTCATTTTCGGTAGCCATAAAAAATCGTAGTCTACAATTAGCAATATGATAATTACAATTTAATGATTGGTGGAAGCTTTAATGGAGTCCGTTATTATTATTACATTATACCGGATTCCGTTCTAGCTATTTCGGATCCGCTCTAGCTATTTCGGATCCGGTCTAACTATATCGGAATCCGTTTTATGAAAACCGTTGTATCAAACATAGAGCATTATTAGATCGTTCAGCAAATTAGTCCGGATCCGCTATAAAATCAATTATTAATAAAGTCCGGTATACATATTATTGAAACTTTTCGTTCCCAAAAAAAATCCGTACTAAGCGAAATCCGTTATATCGGTGGTCCGTTATATCGAGGTTGACTGTGTACGTAGTTAGCATATCTGGGTATTAAGCATGTATATAATTTAAAATTTTGCTCACCTTCGGTTCTACTACCAAGATCACTCTTCTTTATACCTGGCACTGAACATAACACAAGTCCCATAGCTCCCCAAAAATATTTTATGATAAAATCTTCCATCATCCCATGAAAGATGCGCATCCTAAATCTTTTATTAATATGTTTGATTAGTGCAAAGTAGGCTCGATCCAGTATCGTTTTTTCGACACAGTGACCGGCGTATAGTGCAATTTCTTCGGCATTTTCGATAAGACGCGAATGAGTGAATCGAAATTCACTCTACAATAATCATACAACCAAATAAGTAAATTTATTAATTAAAATTCAGAAACAGTATAAAATTGGTACCTCTAGTCTTTGTTCCTCTGCTACCATCTTCCCGAAAGACGGTGTCAACGTTCGTAGTAACATTGACGAAAAGTATATTATAAGACAAACACTAAATAACGCTTCACTGCCCACACTTCGGGATAACTGAAAGTTATAGATAAATGCATCTAGGATTGGTTTTGCAAGGTTCGAGTATAGAATGGAGAGTGAGTTACAGAATTTCATGGTATCTACAGTCACACACCTAAATTTCAGTTTAAAATTGTAATACGATAGTAATAGTTAAAATTTGAATCTTGCAAGATATCGATATGCTCACTGTTCAGCGTTTTTAATTCGATCGTCCAAATTCCCAATCGTGTAAAATGTCATGTCAGATAAGTATTGATTGTGAATATAGTCTGCGAGTCGTGTACGAAATTGTATTGCCAACTTATTTTGCATATATGTCAACTATATACGTATATTGTGTTAAAAAATAACAATATTATCATTGAATCAATAATATAAAATAAGAAATCTATTTTATTCACTTACCATACTATTGGTGTAAGTAGCAGGTATAGCCACAAACATCCATAATAGAATTCCACCCATAAATTCTTTAGAGTTTTTTCGCACCTGATTTGGGTTTTGTTTGCCAGTCGAGCAATGAATTATAAAAAGAAAATAATATATTATATATAAATATGTACGCTCGAGTAAAAAATAAATCATAATACAACAATTAATAACCAATGCACTAGCAATTCGACCATCTAGTGTCGCTATGTAGACTGAGAGTAATACTGTAAAAATTCAAAATGAAGTAGTTATAAATGAATGATAAACTCGCGTATTTTTTTATCCAAATAAATCACCTAAAAACCCAGAATGAACAATCAACAACCAAAACTCTTTTGATTTATATCCCGGAATCACAATTTTCAATAGCTTTCTTAATCGTTCATAAAACACACGATCAACCTAGAATAAAGTCAAAACTCGATGAATTCTTTTTATTTTAACCATAATGCAAACAACGAATATAAAATCAAATACTATCGCTATACCGCAACGTTCTGTTTATTAACTTTCGTAACACCAGCTCTTTTCACTTCAGGCCTATCATTCTTAATAATAGCGCTCCTGCCTCTACCGGCATCGCTTTTTATTCGAACGCCAAGTAAAATAACGGTGATGATCCATATCGACCAACCTATAGAGGTTCTGTTGGTTTTGTAAATCTTGAAAAGCTTTATAGCGAAATTACGGAGTTTTTTGTTGTTTACTGGAGAAATAAAGGGATCAAGGTCAGAAATTACAGTCAGCATTTGGATGATTTTTATTTATTATTTTATTCCTCAAAATCTGAAACAGTTGGATCGAAGTGTATAAGCAAAATGTGAAAGTGATTCACTGATGTCAGCCATGGGAAAATTTTCTAGGTGAGAAAAAGCATCGTAGCTGAAGTATTCTCACGCAAAAAATCTAGGAATTTCTTGAAATATTCTAAAATAACCTACTACTCTAAGATAAGCATACGTTCACCCTCTAATGCTTTCTCTTCTAATGAATTAGTTGCCAATGGCTTTCTCCAAAGAAAGCATGTTTCAAAATTCTCGCTAAAACACATATTTTTAAATTGCTAATAAGAACAACGAAAAATGCTTTTTGGGATTCGTTTCGTTACTGACTAATACAATATTGATATTTGTGCAGATATACATGTACGTACATGCCTATCGCTATACATGTATAAAGATATGTATAACAAAAGTTCGGATGGAAAATTTAAAGAGAAATTTAACAGAGGCGTTTTTCAAAAGATTTTTTTGATTTCGCAAAATGAAGATTTCAACGACAATGTATTTTTTAAATATTCGAATGTCAATACAATAACCGCCAATATTAATTTTAATAAAATTTGTCTATACTCAGGGTCTAATTTAATGAACAAATATACATTTTTAGGTTTATGTAAAATAACCACGTGCTTTACATCTTTGAATTATTTTTTTATGTCTTTTTTCTTCATCTGATGAATATACAGTGATTACTGTATTTTTTGTCACATAATCCCTAATTTAACAAAAAATTAAAATTAAAATTAAAATTAAATAAATAAATAATATATGGTGCGGGAACTCTTAAATCGACATGTTAAAAATTCTATCAACTTCTTAACTAAGAAGTAAATCCAAAATTTGACCGGTAATATT
>CAJVPL010001063.1:0-16991 GCA_910591945.1 Ambispora gerdemannii | reverse complement strand
TATGGAAAGATTTTCATGTAGAATTTGAGGATCAAAATTACGGAGTTAGAGAATTTAATGTTATTTCGGTAACAGTATATCGAAATTACCACATAAACTTATACATGTAAATCGGAAGCATTTACAATACAGATACATTTCAATGAACATGTACGTAATTGTGCAATTGAAAATCAGTTAACATGATTTATACAGAACTCATTTCGTCTATCAACACTTTCACAATGATTACGTAATTAACTAATCAAAAGTTTAATGCATAAATTGTAATTACATGTACATGTATCTGTATGTTAAGAAATATTACATAAAATAATTCGGAAACTAAAAACACATGTAGGACAAAATGTACTCTAAATATTATATCTTAAAAATCATACATGTATAAAAAAGAATTTAATTTATCCGCAGCAATTGTTACGTATGATTTTTCATATGAACATGTAGTACATGTACTGTGTGTACACGTATATGTATACTGCGTGTATATACATGTACATGTGCATGTACGTGTATACCGATACGGCGCATAAAATATAAATATACATGTACATGTATAAAAATTATGATTTATCAAACATTCATTCTAAATCCATCATTCATAAAAATGTCCGAAAAAAGTCTAATAAATTTGTCTAAATCTCGCTTCACCTGTCCAAACAGCGGAAAAGATGTTCGTCTAATTCCCGATATTCTACAAATAATATTCACAAAGTTAACATACAAAGATTTATTTTCTGTAATCCGTGTGAACCGTACTTGGTGTCTCCTCGGAATTCCAATATTTTGGAAAGCGCCGTTCAGTCATCGACACGCCAATCCGAAACATGCAATCCGTACATACTTGCTATCTAACACTGAACTATCAATCAACTATTTAAAGATGATTCCGTATCTGCCGGAAAACACCATCTTGCCAGAAAATTTAGAAAGATTTGAGGAACCGGATATTGATTTTGAAATTATTACGAAGCCTTTATTCGATTACGTTTCGTATTGCTTGGTGTTCGATTATAATGGAATATTCCGTGCGGTTTTGGGTTATTGCGAAACATTGGATCAACTCTGTAGAAAAAATACGGCTAAAAGGATAATGAAAATTTTGCTGGAAATGTTCAAATCTCGTGGTCATCAATTCAAAAATATGAGAGTGAAATATGAGCACCATGATAATAATATTCTTTCTAAATATACATTTTTATATTCAGAGATTGATACACTTAACTTGGTTGGATTACATGTTGATAAAAGTAAAGTTTTAGCTGCATTGATTCCATTATGCCGTAAAATTGTAAAAATTCATATTTATTTTTTTTATGATTTCAATTTATCAATTTATACTAATTGAAGTTAATTTATCGCAGAAACATTTGAGCATCACTATGAAAATCGGTTCTGATGAATTAAAGAACCTTATTGAACTTATACGCGGCCAAACTAATCTTACCACAATCGAGATAATCGGCAAGATAAATGATCACCGAAAATCACTATTGTCAGCACTTTGCGCACAGAAGAATACAATTACCTCAATGGAATTTTCATATTTCCCTTTTGAAGGTCTTACGGATTGGACCATCTTTCGACAATTCACTCGATTGAAACGTTTGAAAATATATTATTTCTCGAAAACAGATATTGATGATGATGCATTGGGTGTTAAATACATGGAAAAGCACCATTCATCGCATCATGTACACCGATATGGTAGCTTTAACCGTACAACATTCATTCCGGTTTTTTTCTTGAGATGATACGTACATGTAATTATGGTAAATATTAATGTGTTACAAAAGGCCCACGAGAATGATCATGAACGAGCTGCAGAGTTGGTTGCGTCATTAGCAATTAAGAAATGTAAATACATGTACTAGCATAATCATTGAGATTTGATCTTTTCCAATCGCAAATCGAGTAAACTTTTATCTGCATTTTGTGTGAGTGTTATTTTCATTGTCATTATAGTTATAAGCAGCTTCTATTATGGTCATTATTTTCGAATAATAAAACTAGTTAGACATGTTACAAGCATCAGTTATCGTTAATTATTACAATAAATGCCACTTTCAATCTTTTCAAATAATACAACTTGAGTTTCATTTTTATACTTTTAGTGGAAGTCGATTTCTATGTTATCGTTACCGTTACGCATGAAAAATGATATCAATATGCATGATACATGTTCATTAGCGTTAGAGTTAGGGTGTTCAATCGACTGACATAATTAAGTTAACATATGTCGATCCTTAATTGAGGAGCAAGATTCATGTTTTTGAACTTCCTTTTTGCGAGTATGGAATTAATAAATCAACGAGAAATTTGAATATCTATTATTATAAGTTTCAAAAACTAATAACGAATTTTTTGAATTGGCATCTTTTTTTTTACAAAAAAAATAACAATAAATTTTGCTAGCAATTTATATAGTTTTTTTTCAATATAATATAAAAAGGAGATTATCGTTATTATCTGATAGGAAACTTTCAAAGCTTTCGATTAAAAAAATTGACCCGAAATGACCGCTAACTTGCTGAGAAAAAGTAAATTACATGTATTTGTTCCGTCAGTCAAATGCATTTAAACATAAAGTAAATTTTCCGAAACCTTGGGATATTCCGCAGATCCTGGTTTTGATTACATGTAATTACGTACGTAGTCGATTGAACACCCTAATGATACATGTTCGTATACGGTATGTACGTAACGTTCACTTTATCGAGACTTAATTTTTCGTTACTTTAAAATTAACATTTAGAAAATACGGATATCAATGAATCGGTCAGTCATGAAAAAACAATCTCAATTGCCCTCAATATCTATCAAAATAATTAACAACCAAGGTACAGACCAAAAAATAACGTGTTTTTGCATACAATAGGAGCATCTGAAATCAGCAGAAAATGGTGATATTTTAGGAGAAAATGAAGTTGGTTATTATCAAAATAGAATAGGAACACAAAAAAAAAACGAAGAAAAAGCGTTTGAATGGTATTTGAAATCAGCGGAGAATGGAAATGCAACAGGACAAAGTGAACTCGGTTATTGCTATCAAAATGGAATAGGAACACAAAAAGACGAAGAAAAAGCGTTTGAGTGGTATTTGAAATCAGCAGAGAATAAAGAATTGGATATGTCCTTCGGGTCTTTTAGTTATCGGTATGATATTGGATACGAAACATTAAGAAATCCAAATATATATTAAAAAATTGGCGGAATCTGGTGAAATTACAGCTTATAACCATCTTGCAAAATGCTACTTTTATGGAACTGGGACAGTAGAAAATGAATACAAGGCATTTGAAATGTACTTGAAATCTGCTGAATTAGGAGACAAACATGGTCAGTTTAAGTTGGCAGAATTTTATCAATACGGATTCGGAATTGAGAAAGATTCGGACATGGCCTTAAAATGGTACGAAAGGGCGCGAGACAACGGTCATGATATAGCAGGGGAGATGATTGAGACATTTAATTTTGAACGTCAATATTCTCTATTGTATTAACTTTAAGTACTAGGTTAGTTTTTTATGAGTTAAATAGTTCGATTTTGTTTTCTTGAGAAATATACATATTACGAATTTTAGTAACATTTGGACGCACACTATATTGTGTTTACTTTTACTTTTTGATTACTCCTTGCTAGTATGGTGCGCGCAGTCTAAAGACATCCAATACTTTGAACTATAAAGGAATTTTATTTTGAATATAATCATAAAAACAAATATAATCTATAACATTATGCATATCTTTGTTCATTTTATTATAAAAATTATTTGTAGTTAGATTTTTTTAACATCAATTTTAATAATAATAGTGATATTTTCAGCACCTGAAATATCACGTATATTATTTTTGATTGGCTGGATTTCATCATGTAAAATTCTAATCAGCATTGCATATTAATACATGTATACGTAATAAGTTACATGTATTTAGAAATGATAATCCTTCAAACAGTGGCGCAATATTTGATGCGACTAAGCTGCGCGCACCATACGTATATACTTAGGGATACGTAGTTAAAGTTTATTTAATAATTAATGCGAAATTATCCAAAACAGTAATCTATCTTATCGTTACTATCATTCGTCAGTACATTTAAAATTGGAAAACTAGTTTAAAAAATAAGATTTTACCGTTCAAATTAAAGTAATTACAAGTAATTTTAATAAATTAGTTTATCTGTAAATTTTTATGCAATAAAAACGTTTTTCATCTTATAAATATTATTTAAATGTGTTTTATAAAATAGATATCGATCTAATTTAATTTTATATTTGTAAAATCATTATAGTTTTTTGAGCTCTTATTTAAATTTAAATATAAAATTATGAATAATTATAATAAGATATAGTACTATATAGTAAGCTTCTTGTCACTTCCCGAATGATTTTTTAAATTTTTGTCACGCCTTTCCATCAAATTTATATTTCGAATTATAGAGATAGGATATAAATATAAATATAAAATACAACGTGTAAGTTATTGGATAAGCGTAATTAAAAGTTTCAGTATGGAAAACTAGTGAATATGAATACTGTACAATTATAAAGTTAATATCAAAATATAATTTAAAGCCGAATTTTAAGAACTCCCGAATCAAATCTCTAGGGTTCTTTGATCATCAAAGGGATTCCTAACAAAACAATAATTCAGGCATTGAATCTTTTATATACCATTAGTTAACAATAAACAACAAGTCAAATTCAACTAGCAAAAATTAATCTGAAGTAGTGAAGAAAAAAACAATAATTCAGACTTTGAATCTTTTTATATGCCATTGGGTAACAATTACAAAAGACGGAACCTATATTTTTCACTTAAAGCAAAAAAGCTTACGAATCCCTCTTCATTTGACGCAGTAGCATGAACGAAAAATGAAAAGCTCTCTTAAACTTTGAATCGTCTTTATGTAAAAAAAAACTAGTAGTTCGATAAATTTAATATTATAGCAGCAATTTTAGCTATGTATATAAAGTGTGATTTTTGTTAGTTATTTTTTATAAGATATTAAAGATACATTATTGTCGTTTAATATTTTCACATACCGTCATAGTCGTTTAAATAAGATATTCTATGCATAATACAACAGATTGTATTGGTATTTTCTACTTTTATCTGATTCTTCTGACAAGTTTTCTATGCTTACGAGGTAACTTAGATTGTATTTGGATGGTTGGATTTTTTGAGATTAAGTTTGAACTTTTAGCTATGATTACTTTCGACCATTCTAAATATCAATATCGAACTCTATGCTGCTGACATTATATAATAAAGCACAAATAAACGAAAATTAACAATCCCGATTGCGGCATAGCAAATAACTTTACCTTTATTTGACATATAAACTGACACTATTATTAGGTTTAGCATATCATATTCAGTAATCATATTATATATTTTAATAAAATAAAATCAACTATACAACACACAATTACATGATTGATGAATTTAATGAAAATACATGTACGTAATACTTTATCTTGGAACATACAAATAGAGACTTGTAGCACCTAAATACGTATGTAAAATAAATGTTAATATCGATATGAAATATCTTTCGAAATAAAAGCGCTTGTGTCATTGGAAATTTCTTTTTTAGTAACGTGTAAATCAGTGTTGGTGAGTCAATGGACTGAAATACTGTTTCATTAAGAACAGTCCATTGTTCCATTAGTTCGGTATAATCATTACTGGATCAATGATTTATTATTGCAATGGAAACCAATAACCAGGTCCATTTAGTGTTTCGGGAGAAACTATTTTCCAAAATCCGAAACACATTGTCTTACACTTTGTATATCAAATCGGGGCGAAACTAGTTTCGCCCGAAACACTCTCCATTTGATAACTAAAAATATATGCAAGCTGCACCGCAATGGAACATGGACCAAAGTCCATTGGTCCAATATAATCACTGGACCTGGTCCATTAGTACACTGTGTAAATGTTAGTTGAGTGAATTTTTTGTTTATTTTGAACGAATGCTTTGTCGTTTCTCCTGGTCAAATTCTGCGCATCTGGTTTAAGATACTCGTTAATACTTTCACGCGTTTTAGTACCGAAAATGCAAATTATTCGGCTCATACGAGAGACACCTGATTCCCCGCACCCATTACCCCGACATGGCATTTCCCCAACATGATAGGATATTGTGATATAATTATCAACTGGACTGGTTGACTTTGCATGTGATTAACAGGTGGGCCAGGGCCAAAATTAGAGTTAGGATTATATGTAAAATTTCCTCCCCAACATTTTTGCTAGCTAAGAATTATCAGGAAAATGTTATGGTGCACACTATATGTCAGGGACATGGGTGATCGGGGAAATGGGTTGTCGGGGATATGGCTTCGGGAAAATGTTGTGCCGGGAAGAGTTTCGGGTAATTCTACCGCACCAGTTCATAGTCGAATTTTATTTTTTATTATTAAATAATCTTTTAACTTGTGTTGTATATTGTTTGTAGATTTGTATTGGTTTCCTTTAGAAATCAGAGCAAAGTTCACCTATCGTTATGTAATGTCATTTTGTTATCGATCTACGGATTATCAGTAGTGCTGAAACCAAAATATTTCAGTTAGGGCATTAAGATTTTTAAAACTGGATGCCGAATTAAATATTGATTATCGGTAGAGAATATCTTATACAAATCTGTAGCCAAAAACAAGGGTTACGATTTTACTCAAAATACGTAGTATTTTTATAATTTCTATCGAAAAATAAAATGAAAAACAAGGTCAAAGACGAAATGATCATTTATCTTCATTTGTTATATTAGTTTACAAAATGATCATTCGCATTCGCTTGCGAAATTGTCATTATTTACTTGCTATATTTATTAACTATATACATTAGTAAATATATTCAATTATTTTTTGAGTTTACATTATAGCAACATTCTATCTTGTTCACTTTCTGTAGCATGCATTGCAACATCTTTGATTCTTTTCTAGAAATGAAAGAGAAGACCTTGACAGAAGAATATAGGAAAGGAAATACATATATTACTAAGTTGATTGCTTATACGTACTCAACTTTGCTGATTCTTTAAAATGATTTTTTCATGTGATTCTGGTATTATTTTGTTAAAGCAAGTCCTTAGTATATATTGTCATACGATCTTTGAAAATGACGACTGATTGCCAAATCATGCCTAACCAACATGTTACAATTGGACTTGAAGGTCTCAAATCATAATACATGTACATATTCCACTTTATTGTACAACGAAGTCGTTCGGCCGCAGTCACAGGATGTGGTTAGGCGCTCCCAATATAATGACACATGTACACTGAATGGAGCCTTATCACAATGCTCCAGGTAGGCTGCAAATTACCCGAACACAATTGACCGCAATCACAGAAGTTTATTTCAAGAGGAAAAAACTGACCGCGGAATACGTACTTTTTCCTTAGGTTAGATTTTCCACTCACGTGTCGATATACGTCATGCTTTCACGTGATTATAAATGTGTATTTCTTCGGGCTTTGTTGTATGGTTAGTCCGACTAAAGCCATCACTAGTGGGAGTTTGAAAGACTGTTATCTTTTACATTTAAGACTCGGCTATCTCATTATTATTCTATTATCGCTGAGAGCATGATCTTGAAGGATATTAAATTGAATTCATTTTATCAAATAAGCTCTGTATCTCACAAGGAATACGTAAGCAATTACAGTATATACATATGTACATGCATGAATTTTTCAGCAAAACGTAATCTCCAACAAACCAACATTAAATATATACAAATTAGTTAATAAATACACTCAAAAAAGCATTAGCGTAACAATCAATAAAATAGAAATAGCAAATAGATCCTTTCGTTCATATAATGAAACGATTCTTGAACCATCACTAAATGTTTTTTCTGTTGATTGTGCATTTGAAGGAGTGTAAGTCAAAGAAGGAAAATCTGATCCTGATGCTTTTGTTAATGATGAGGTGATGGATGCTGTTGTCGATGTTGGTGTGGGTGTTGATTCTGATGTAACATTATTAACATTTGGATCAAAAGATAACGACAACTGAAATTGTATCTGTCTCTTATTAGGATTCGTCACAGCAAGACATAACGGCGTATACACATTCCACTGATAATTAATATCACAATCAGTAACCGCCACTATTTCTGGCTGTTGAATGTAACAAGACGCCGCGGCCCGAATATAAATTATTTTCGCATTTGGGTCTAGGTACGATTCGAGACTTGTTGTGTTAAGTACAGCAGCTATTACACCATTCATTGAGGAACTTGTCGCTTTGTAGATGTAGCCGAGTTTTTGTTGGCCAAAGTTTGGTGGGTTTGGGAATTTCTTGCCGTCCGTTACTGATAAATTGTATACTATATAATTTGAATTTTATTATTTATTTGTTGGAGTTATTGGTTTATAGAAATACTGAAATGGTTCTTACTAATCGAGTTTGTTGGTTGTGAGCTGCATATGTACCAAGTATATTGCGACTTCAGATTTATTACCGCGTTTACTACATTTCCCTGAATCCCAGTAACCTTTAATTACAAAGAACCAAAATAGGAGTCAATTTGATTATGATTATTATTAAATTTTAATTTTTTTACCTGCATTAAATAAATCAACCAATTTATGATGAAAAATATAGTTATAGATTTCTTGTGCATTTTTATTTTCGCGGTGCAAAACGTTGAAAATTAAATAAACGATGCGTTTCAAAAAAATTGGTGTACACCACACCAAAGAAAAACTTTTAAGTGTAATTATTAATTATCCATGATAAATTTTACTGGGCTTTTCATACATAATTACTAAGCCTCATAATTTATTCACAACGCTAACTCATAATAATTGTGGCTGAATAGATTTATTGTAAGCCACACGTAAAGTTATTGACATGTTTATTAAACATGATACAGACAGATTCGTTGTTGAATCCTGTTTTGTAGAATTCAACTGACGCATTTGGTATCGTTAGTAATTTCGTAGATTTTGCGTTGGGTATTAATAGCTGTTTTTTCAAGATTGATTAGTTTGTATAAAGACAATTAGTAAATATTTTTAATTCTATAATATTTTATTTTCACTTTATCAAAGTTTCTTTTAAAATAAAGTAAATTCCAATAAACTGTAATTTATAATAATATTGCATAAGGAGTTATTATACACTTTACATGTATACAAATTTATACCAAGTTCATTAAAATGGTGTGCCATTTCTATTGAATCTTAAAGTTATAAATAGGGTTCCGAAAAAAAGTTTGGTTCGGTTCGAGCTTGAACCGGACTCGAACCTGACCAAAAGTCCGGTTCGAAAATTCGAACCCAATTAAAAGTCTGTTTCGAGTTCGGTTCGAACTTCGAACCTGACCAAAAGTCCGGTTCGAGTTCAAGTAAATTTTCGATTATGTTCTAAGTAAACCTGTAGATCATAACTAGAGCTACAAATTAGTATCGGTATAAGATAGTTAATATTTAGAATGAATATTCAAAATGTTATATAGGTTTAAAAAACATTTTTAATTATTTACGTTTTTAATTCACTTTACATATGTTATAGTAAACATTTATTTTTTGTTTAGTAAACATAAACTACGATTCTAAGCAGAGCGTTAGCCAGAAATAAATGCTACAAACTGATATATAATAGTTGCTATTAATAATAAATATTCAAAGAATTATATAGATTTTACAATAAAATTTATTAAACGTAAAAATAAAAATATTTTATTTGTCACTAAGTAAACATTTAATTTTTATTAAATACTATAAATTTTATGTATAAGTAAATTGTATATAGCTCATATTTAAAGCTACAAATCGGTATATGATACTAGATGCTGATCTCAAATCGAACTCGAACCAGACTCGAACTCGTACAATGGTTCGGTTCGAGTTCGGTTCGAACTTCAAACCTTTCTTGTACTTAAACCAAAGTCTGGTTCGAGTTAGGTTCGAATTTCGGACCCGACTCGAACCCAGGCAAAAGTACAGTTTGGTTCGGTTCATAGGAACACTCACAAATGAATGAGAATCTAAGTAAAATCTTTTAATTTTTAATCAAATGGCTTAAAATGTTTATTAAGAAAACTTTGAAATTTAGGCTTTTTATTTACTAATTTGATATAACTTTTATAAGTAAAAAAATATGTAATTGATTTTAACTAATAATAATTTATTAAATTTCAAACATATTTGTAATAATTGTTATTAGAAAATTAAGTATGCATTTTGTACTTATTTAAATTATTTTAAATTAGTGAAACAAGCTTAAATCTTAAAATTTCAAGTCATTTGATTAGAAATTGAATGACTTTACGAAATACAGTGCTTGATTCTCATTCATACGCGAACTACCAATTAATGAAATCAGAAAAAGCAATGTTTTAATTTCATTTCAAATTAGGGATGGATTGAACCAATCAACTATAGCTTAACATAGTCAACCATAATCAAAAAATTAGCATATCTCATCTATAAACAACAATATATTCCATGTTATAAGTCCCTCAACTAGGAATTTAATCCAAATTTAATCCACAAATATGATAAAGATATAAAACATTTGTGGATTAAATTTGGACTAACTTCCTAATTGAGGTACTTATAACATAGAATATATTGTTGTTTATAGATGAGGTACACCATAGTTATATTACATAACTAAGGCTCCATTAAGCAATGCCCAGAGAAAAATTCACCGAGCGCCATTTAAGGCCCTATAAAATCCGAATCCCACATGCGTCGTACCTAAACTCCAAATTCTGCTTAATGTATCCACAATAATTTCATGTTCTGCTTGTATAACCAATATTACAACAATCTTATCAAATTCTTTCACCTTAAATACCAATCGTTTCCTAATCACGCATGCACCCAACTCATCATCTTCTGAACTGTCCTATTATTAAGTCTTCTTTCTTTTCAGTGTCATGCTATCAAATGTTGGCAATACTAGTATATCAAAAGTACGAGTCAACCACAATGCAGTTGTATACTTCATCCGCTAAATACTGTATGCATTTTCTTAAGCGAGCTTGGGCCTTATTTTATAGAGTTACGCTTCTTTGCGGGTGCTCTAGTGGTGCGTGAAATAAGTGCATCCAGAGAAAGACAGGGGTATACAATACGGTTAATATCATTGTCGATGAATTGCCATAGCCAACTGTGAGTGAATACCATGCGAGAAAAGTTCGGACACCAGGATCAATGGTTGCAACCTGGATTTCTTCCACTTGATTCTCACAGATAGATTTTCATACACACAGTATAATGTTTAATGTCCTAATTTTCTCTCGTATATTAATTTCGAGTCCATTGTAACTTTTCCAGTATCATTTGGCCAACAATAATTATATCTTTGAAATTCGTGATGAAATGGTGGCTTTGATAACGTGGATGATCTGTAGAAGAACCTTATTATGTAATAGCCTTAGGTAAAAACGAAGGGTTTTACGACAGTGCTGAGCACGAATAGTAATAGTTTGGCCGTCGTCCTTTTTATAGACAAGATAAAGTATATTGTAAGGATTTTGACTTTTTTTCTTTCGATTTCTTGCAATAACTTCATCTTTGACCTGTATAGCACTTGAAATAGCATATGGCACCTTTTCTATAAACGTTCATACCTTTGTGTATCTAATTTTTAGCCGAAGAAGCACTCTGAAAAACTGCTTTCAAGTTCTATAACATTGACGGTAATTGATTACTACCATGTTATAAACCAACCTAGCAAAACTCATCCACTGTCGAAGCAAATCTTCTGAGAAGAATTGAGATACATTCGTACTTTCAGTGATCATCGCGTTGTTTGCACTTTCTTCCTGCGTTTTTTGCTTTTTGTATTGTTTCCATTCTCGTCTGTATCTAGAAAATAAGTAATTTAATTTGCTTTAGGTAAAAGTAAGTAATATTTACCTAGCATATCGCTTTCCTTATAATCGGCAGATGAAGATGGTGTTAATGGCAAGGATATCCAAGATAGTTCTCATTCATCCGTTGGATTGTCATTTGAAAGAACCACGAGTCTTGTGCTATTAAGGTGGAAGATGAACTTGAAAGCGAACCTACAGAGTCTGTCTCTGTGAGCAACCACAATCTCCTTGACCAGTCCGCGACTCAATCTTCCAATAGGGAACGCAGTCCGGGTCTCTTGAAGTTAATGCCAGAGCCGATATCGGAGATGAGGTGATGATTTTAGAATTGTGAGAGAAGGTACTATTTCTGCCTTTCAAGATCTTCTTTCTGTTTCGGGCTGGAGACTCTCACGTAAACAAAGCATTCACGTTGGGATGCTAAGATGGAGGAGGATAAAGTGGTGGTGGTAGAATTATCAGCACTGTGATTTCTGAACATGAATTCGACATTATAGGCACTTTGTTACGAGAGGAATCTAGAAGCGTGTATCTATTCCAATGCCGAAGTGTGTGCTAGCTGAGATGCCGAAAAAATTGAATGCTTTAGATGCAGAAAGCAACATGCAGAAGTCAGTAAGTTTTGCTTAACACGTAACTCGAATGCACATTCAAAGATACTCTATATACGTTTGCAGTTAATAAAGAGGCTGAAATACCTGTCTAGAATAATGCAACAGCTGTTTAAAGTGCTTCGAAACCAGAAAAATCTTTTGGTAGTTGTGATGTTTGAAAACAAAAGTTTTAAGAGTGAAACGAGAGTTTTAAGGACGAAAGGATAGAATAAAGTTTCAGCCACGCTCTGATTAAGTGTTATAACTTAATATAAACAAATAATTTAACAAAATAATAGCTTTTTGGTGTTTACTAATATTATCGTTAGATTGAGATCTACAATTCAAAATTGGCATTATGGCGCAGTATTGGATATCATGTCATGCTGTCCCCACTATATTTTTGTCTTACCGATAGCTTTAAAAAGATTATAAATCTTCCTTTCTACTCTTTTCTCAATTGCATTTCTTGAAAGATCAGCGGGAAGCTGTTTTGCGACTTCATCGATAAGTTTTTTCTGAGCCCTACGATCTCCAAGTTTTTTTATAGTTGTCAAACCTATCCTCAAGTTCTTTTCCAAATGCAGAATATGCATCTAATAACTTCTTGATTAGTGATATCAGTTCGTTCCTCAGCCTTAGTAATTGCATTGTATAAATCGGTAAAATTACCAGAGTTCGTGATAGTTTTGGTTTGTGAGATCGTACTCGATGAAGAACTTGGTGATTCTAACTCCTTAATAAGTTTTTTTTTTAACATAGATGAATCCTTATCCTTCTTTTTACCAGCCTTTTTAACTTTTTTATTAGATGATTTATCGACAGGAATTGGTTCACTAGTGGTTTGAGTGATGAGTCGGTCGCATCTACTACGTGAGTGGTGTCTTTACTTTGTAATGTCTGAATAAATCCAGTATTGGCGCCACTCTCGAACAACGGAGAGTACATTCTGCTTCAGGTCAAGAAATCTATGTAAATTATGTTTCATACCCGTCTATAGAGTTGCGAACAACAAGTCGTTTTCCGGTTTCTGCATGAAATAATTTCATTTCAAAGGGGGCTCTCAATAAAGATGTAACTTCTTGCCGATTCGTTAAAAAAAGATACTCTTTTATAGAATACTCTTTATAAATTAAAGATTGAAAAGGCGTAGGTTGTTAGAAAAAGAATTGTAAAAAGAGAGAACGTGTGAGAATGTGAATCGACCAATATAATGATGATGAACGAACAAGCTGCAGTATTTATCAAAGAAACGATGATCACCAAGTTCTGGTTATCGAATTTTACTGTGGATTACGTATATTTGTTAGTATACATGATTATACATGATTTTTACAGTGTTTAATACGTAGTCAGCGCTCTACGATACATTGTGCTTCTAAATATAAATCATGTTGACTTTTCGTATTAATTATAACTAAGTATAATTAAAATTTCGATATAACTTTAAAAGTATAGTAAATCTTGATATAACGAATGTTCCAAATTTATACTAACAGTCCAGCCACCTTCGTTATATCCAGTTTTAAATGTTTAGGCTCTACAAGTGTATGTTTGTATGTTCCAGATGAAGGTAAAAACACTATTTAATATTATTTTTATTAACTTCATTAACTCATTACTTTTTTTCTTTGGTGTTTTTGCAAAATAGATTTCGATTTTGTAGACCCTAGAGAATGAAGGGGTCCTAGTAACATACAAGAAAAAACTACAAATTCACGATGAAAATCTCCAATAAACTAAGTTAAATTTAAAGAAGAAGATAACTACTTTATTTATAATTATTTAATTAACAATAATACAAATTACAGTTTGTTATGGTCTAAGAACATTAGAGCAAGATAATTTTATTGCACAAAGCAAAAATCCCCTATATAACATAAAAACAATGATGGTATTTCGTTACTTTCTTGATCCGAGCGATTGAGAATACAGTTTACTCAATTACAAATTTTTACGTTTGTTTGCGAAATTTTTACTTTACTATGTTTATTAATATAGTAATTAACTGCCTATTTAAGCAAAATTTCGAGCTGAGCATTTTTTACTAGTTACCCAATCTTGGTTTACTTAACGTTAATAAAATTTCGAATTTTGCTTTTTGGGTTTTTTCGACACAAAAAATTTCGATTGCGATCTTGATATGATTGGCTATTCGACATTGTTTTGAAATTTCTGATTGGTCGCCAGAACTCACTATAAAACCATTAGAAAACCATTAAGTTTTGGTCGTTCTACCTAGAGGTTTCCACCAATATGGAACCTCTAGCGGAATTTCAGATTTCTCCTGGTAGTTTTCTAATAGTTTCCTAGTAATTCATTTGAATTTTTGATGAATATAATATGAACCTTAATGAAAGCATTAGGAAACCCGGGGTTCCTGTAGAGGTTTCTGCACAAACACCCCTAGTGTACTGACCCGTTTCTACCTGTAAAAATGAATTATAATTTGTAACAGTCATCAAATGCAGGTTGTAGCGGTAGCTGTGAAAATTTTTATGCACAATACATGTATTAACACAAATACGAACGGAAGTTTTGTAAAGTGATACCGTAATTTCCACATAAATCATCTTGAATTGCACCAGAGTATAATTAATGGATAAGAGCTCTATAGGGAAAATATAACACATCCGGGTTTTATATACTTACACTCGTAAACTGGAGATAACAGAAGAAGGGAATGCATATTTTATTGAGATATCCGGTTAAGGCTTATGTTATTTCTGGTTAATTAAGATATATTAAATATACAGCAATTTCTCATTGGAAACTCTTTTACAATAGGACAAATCTAACTTGACACACTCTCACTAACAAAGTCACTGTGTTCTAAAAATTTAGTTTTATATATTATTTTTTGTTAATAGAAGACCAAATTATTTTGATTGCAGTTGAAATTTTTACAGATCCTTTAAAAAAATTCTTAGTAATAGAATCCTGCATCATTGATAATTCAAATGTTGCTGATTTTTGCTATTTTTATAATTAAAGTAATTGAATTATATATTTTTTTGTGTAATTTTCTAACACTTAAAGTTTCTATTTAATCTATACTAACATTTGAGTATTTTAAACAATAAAAAAATTGTTGAATAATAAATAGCAACGATTCTATTAACCAAATAGATACATATACATGTACATAGAATTTCTTAATAAATAATCAGGAAAAGAAACAAAAATTGCATATCAGAGAATTTTACATAATCGATTTTAGTAGGACCAATTTTGGTGCTTTTTGCGAATTTGAGTCAACTTTGTCAGTGTTCTGGTATCAGGTATGACTTTTTTCTTTATCTTGCTACTAAACCATTATTTTTAGTGTACGACGAATAGTATGCTCTGAGATTTTGTTATTTCCTGTTTCGTAAAGACAATTTTGAATGTCAACGACAGTAGAACAATCACAGAACGCAATGAGATGGACTGTTGTTCTTTCCGACCGGTCATTTAATGATCATGGACAACCAGAGTTACTTATATCATTTAAAGTGCGTTGTTCACGCCATTTTTTATTAATACGAGAGATAGTGGAAGCATCAATTTTTCGGATTCTTGCTATTTCTCTTGTAGTGTACCTATTTTGTAACACGATGATTTCGGCTCTTTCTTCTAGAGTCGTATGACAATTGATGTTTTTATTGTTAAAAGTTGCAGCATAATTTAAAAACAAAACAGCTCTTGAATAAATAGTTCAAAATAGATGCAACATCCATTTTGTGCGAGTTATCTCAAAATCGTGATTAATAGTAACGAATAAAAAGTTTAATAAATAAAACTGGTATGGTGCATAATGATATCTAAAGTCATCAAACGTTTGTGTTTTAGAAAATGTATAAACTAAGAAGTAAATACAAAATTTAATCCGTGAATATGCTCAGAAAGGGCCTATTCTATCATATTAACGGGTTAAATTTTGTATTTACTTTTTAGTAAAGATCTTTATATATTTTATAAAATACAAACGTTTGATGTTATGCACCATACGTACTACGATACGATAATGCGTATCAAATAAATATCATATTTTTTCTTTCCAAGTCAATTTTTATAAAAGGGATCGTTATATTCAAGTTTGACTGTAACACTCACTACCGTTATAATAAGTGTTATATAAAAAATTGTTATAACAAGCGCATGTTATTATAATCGGGAATTTGGCAAAGCTCGCAATAATCAAATCTCGATATACATATAAGGGGATATCCAGGTTTGACTGTACAATCGACCTCGATATAATATACTCTGTCTAACAATTATAAATATATTAACAGATCTTAAAAACATGCGACAAAATTAAATTCGAATCGTAAAATATAAAAAAATAGTTGTGATTCATTCAAATTTAGGTAAAAATTAAAATTTTTTGTGGCTTAAAAAACTTTTGATTGCTTAAATATGTTTTTGGTGTAAAGTCTGTGCATATTGATGAACTGGATTCGTTCGTGCATTTGATTGAATTACAAGGTACAGTGGCTCACACATGTAACCGAACACGAAAATTAACTTTCTAGCATTTTTATTTCCATGACTATTAGTTTGGA
>CAJVPL010001062.1:0-16993 GCA_910591945.1 Ambispora gerdemannii | reverse complement strand
TTACTAAATTTGTATAATCGATCTTACGATGTAGATCTTAAGAAAATCAGCCAATCACACGAATGTCCCCCTATGAGATTGTGACAAATTTAGAAATTTTTTTAGACTTTTTCTAACTTGTTCTTTTTTTGTGCTGGGCTAAAATTATTTTTTTTAATATATTATAGTTCGGCATTCTTAACTCCAGTTGGTTCTATTACTAATTCGTCATAATATCCTTATATTAAATTTTGGCATACGGTGATTTTCAAGGATGATACCTCGATACCCTGAGATTGAAATAATATGAAAATACCGCCATTCGATTCGACTAGACATGACGAATCGAATGGTGGTATTTTCACGTGATTCTATTGCAGGGTATCGAGATATTGCCCTTTAAATTGGCGAAAATCTGACGTATGATGACTTTCAGTGCGATATCTCGATAATTAGCGCTTGGGATCGCATCAAAATACCACCATTCGATTCGTCATGTCTAGACGAATCGAATGGTGGCATTTTGATGCGATCCCAAGCGCTAGTTATCGAGATTTCGTTACTTCGTCATAATAACCTTTTCGTCAAAATACCCCACTTTCCCTTATGATATAAACTTTGATTTATCTGGCAGTTCATGTGATCGACTTTTAGTCAACTTAAGTCGACTTTGACCCCTGAGTCGGTAAAAGTTGAGTCGTTAGCATTCCACTCAAATCAACAATTGTACCTTTTTTGAATTGGAAAAATACTTGGTACATAAAAATATCGTGAAAATAAACTCAATAATAATTATTATTATAGATCTACCCCCATTAACTTCTTGTAGTCATTTCTGCACGCGTGAATATCTTCCAAGCATCGAGATACATTAACGAATTCACTCTTGTATTTTATGTTGCAACAGTCGCATCTTACATCATAATCATTTGTGCGCATGATTTGTACATAAATATCTCTAAAGTTATTCAATGTTTAGTGTCAAATTATTAGCTCAGCATATAGAAAACTAAAACAGATATTTAAACCTACGGTGGGATTTGATCGATTTTGTTACATAGTGGACATTTAAAAGTCAAACGGAGAATCATCGTTTTGTTCAAGAAACCAAGGCTCCTTTGTGTATTCATGTCAAATTTGTTGTGAATATTCGCCAAGATGTCCTGAATTTGTTCCCAGATCTCATGCTACAAATAAAAATTTTCAAAAATCCACTATATCGATATCTAGTAATTATACTAGTCTCCACTATAAAGGAGTTCCACTATAAAGAGCGTGACTGGGTAATTCAGCTTTGAAAATTTAATTCCTAATCGAATATTCGAATGTAAACACAACTCGAGAGTACTAAATAAATACTTGCCAATTGAGCTAACGGAAAATTATGATCGTGTTTTTGAGGATCGTGAAGACGTAGCATATCTTCATAATAGCGTAGTGGCGAAAGACAATGAGCGTGCCATATTAAGCAAACATCTTTTATTATTTCGTAGAAAATGTAAACTGATTAAAAAAAGAACGAGATTTATAAAATAAATTATTATTCGTATACAACTCGCATTACCAAGTGGAGGAATAGGCATTTTTTCTTCAGGAAATGATTAAAATTCAACAAGTTTTTCCATGCAATATATCGTTGTTCAGCTCGCAATAAATAACGGTCTTCCATCTCTTCATCAGATTGTTCTAATTCTTTGAATTTCATTAGCAAGGCTAAATGCGCATCTAGCATGTCGGGATTTACCACCCCATCAATATTTAGAGGAAATTGCTGTTGTTGTTTACTATCATCGTTGTATGAAGGAGGTCTTTCTTCGAGTTCAATGATAACAAACGACCCATCTAACGTCTTTGAAGACGTCATGCTTATTTTGCTAGAGAAAGTAATTTCATTTATGTTTACGTTAGCATTACTCAATTGGTCGCTCATTCCAATTTGTATCATTGAACTCGTGAGAATGAGAAGCTTTACTGTGCGGGAAAAACGACAATTATCGTTCAAATAATATTATTTATCGCTGAAAATAAAGTAAATAATGTATGGTAGTAACAAATATTTAGCTGCAAGAAATCATTAAAATTTATGTTATGTATTTTCCCTTAATTAAACTCTCGTTTAACATATAAAAAAATAAATTGTATTTAATAAGTAGTCGCTGTGATGATGTCTGGGTATTTATAATCTCGTATGTGATTTAATATTCGATTCGATAGCAGGAAAAAAGCAATGATTTGACTTTTGTCAGATATTTCTTGAATAGGTTGGTGTGACTTGGGAAAAATTCTCCAATTTGCTTAATCTGTTCTGTATTAAGAATCTCGTGCAGACAGTACCTCATTATCGTTATAATTAAATTCATTCATTTATTGTTTTTGTAATGATAAATACAAGATTTAATCCGCGAATATAATATTCACGGATTAAATCTTGTATTTGTGTCTTAGATAAGAAGTTGATTCAAGAAGTTTAGATGGTATGATAAATTTTATCTAATATTCCCTAACTGGCACTATAAAAGAAATATAGCATAACTATTGTAATATCATATACATATAGGATCTCTTCATAAACTAAAGTCTTTTCGTCGTAACTCGGAAACGAAATAAAATATCTAACGGGAAAATTCACGGCCTAGTGTCGAAAGAGCTATTGGTTGAGGAATTAGACCGTCGGACGCAAACAAGTGGTAGAATAGGACCGAATAAATTACCGGTTGCCCTCGCGTAATTAGGAATTGTATTTATTGAAAATCCGAATTTAAGTGGTTGGCGTTGTTGTTGAAGTAAAGCAGCCACAGTAATAGTAGTTGTTGATAATAATTCTGTAATAGCAAGTTTATCAGACACTTTGTCCGAAATAAAATTCGTTGATAGTTTATGATTTTGCGTTATTCTACACGATTTTTTAGGTACTTGTTTTTCCTCGTCGGAAGAATAATTATATTTCTAGACTTTTCTAGAAGTCGTTACTATCTGAGCAGATCGTGCAACTGAAGATGATTTATCGAAAGAATAGTTGTTGTTTTTACCAAAGAACCACATCTACAAATAATGTATTTTTTGCTTTCTTGATCATAGTTCTTCTTGAATTGATGTTTACAGGCTGCTCATTGCTCATTGCCTTAGTTAATTCATCGTTAAACCCAGCTATGTCTCTGGTTCTCTTGCCGCTATTTTCTACTATTGGTGAGCCATTTGCACTTTGATTAATTTTTCTTTCCAGATCCATTGCATCAAAAAAAAAATCGCTTATTGAGTTGACCAAATGGCCATTGCTTATGAATCGGAGTAAGTTCTGGCATTTGGGAGTCTACTAAATCTCTGGCTGATGGCAAAAATGAGTGCTGCGGTTTTCCAGATGGAACCATTACATTTGGTGAATGGGGTTAGGGGTTATTAGCCAATCAGATTCAAGAGTACATACAGTTCGAATCAAATTTCAAGATATCGTTAAATACTAAATCAAAGACATCGCTAAATTGAGCGCGATTTTAATATAGTGACCTTGGAACAAGAGTCGTTAACTCGCGATTTCATAGTCGTTAAATTGAGCTCTGACCATAAAAAATAAATTCTAAATATGTAATATTGATCTACATTATGATAATGCTGACCAGAATTACATATATAGTCTATAAATATAAACTTGTCCACCATACACGTGAAATTCTAATTTTTAGAATTCAATTTCCAAATTTCATACTTCAATGGAATACATACGTACGAATAAAAATTATTAGTAAAGTCTACCTGCACGAAAGATACAAGTGATTGCGAATATGGATTAAATAAAGATACGAACCATGTATCTGTTTAAGAGGATTCATTTTCTTTAAAAACCTCCGGGGTTGTTAAAATATCACACGACCAAAAATACTGCAATTCTATTGGTTATATATGATGCATACGTAATATTTATACTAGATCTTGTAAAAATGGGCCAAACAGAAAATCGGTCTAGTTTCTTATCTTGATTTTCTGTCTCTTCTTTTAACGGTTCGAAAAATACTTCCTCTTCAATTTCAGTTCTCGGATTTTCTTTCTTTTCGAAGGTTTTGTTGTGACAATGCAGTTGTTTCTGCGTATCGTTATTCTTTTTGTAATTCTTTTCGATTATTTTTATTTTGATGACCTGGATAATTACTACCAGAACGACGAAGATGCCGAGGACGAAGATTGAATAACCTGAAGAATAAAACGATAAAAAAAAAACATTTCACATATACCCAACAAAAAATACTCTAAACAAAAATCTCTCTAACATGACACTTCCGGTTTTGTGGCATTAGATGTAGATATGGATCTTTTCTTTTCGTTCCTTTTCCATTTCGTGCATAGATTTGTAATCTTCATCTCCACCAACCGCCGACATTATCCTTTCAGTGTCAAAATGCAAACTTATTATATCAATTAAAGATATGAACACGTTTTATTTTTTGTTGTTTCTTTTAGTTGATTTAATCTTTAACCTTTCTGAATTTCCTATGCCAAATCTGGTCTACATACTAAGAAAAAAACTTGTAAGACAAACTTTATAATTTCCTTGTACTCGAGAATACACGATATCGAATATTTTGTTAGAACTCTTGTTATTAGAAACAGAAGTCGAAGCTTAGCTCTTGATATAAAATACCGTGATAGTTAAGTAGCAAGCATTGAATATTTTTATGAGAAATTTGTAACATTTTTCTTTATTCATAAAGAAATATTTTCAATTACTTTTATTTTTGTCCCGAATGCAGGAAAGAATCTTAATCTGTTGAAATTTAAATTTTTACATTCTTTAACAAATATTGGGAAGCAAAGTGATTATGATTAACAGTTTTACTATATGATTTATAATCACAAGCAAGTACTCCACTTGTTGTAAATTTAGTGCATGTTTTATTAAAATGCAATTATATTTCTAAAAAAGTCGATTCTGGAAATTTGAAAAATCCAGTTATTTCTGATTTTAAAATCGGAAATAAACCAATATTAAAATTGGAAATAAACCGTATCTTTTGTTTTTTGGATTTTAAAATTTGAAATAAATCATATTTGTTTTATTTGTCAATTACAATATCAAAAATCAGGATTTAAAAAATATATTATGTTAAATTCTGATTTATTTTTGATCTTGTAATTAGAAATAAATAAAAATGTTTTCACTGATTTTGAGACGGAATAATTTAATCAATATTCATTTGATTTTTAATTTCATTTACCTCAACAAGCCAAAGCAAATAATGGTATTTTGTTGAAATATGATTAAAATAATTTAATTCCAATTCCTTTGAAAATTTTATTTGGATTTGGTTTAAAAAAAAATCAAATCAATGTTATAGAATTATTTGACTATTAAAATAAATAAATCTATAGACTAATATAATAAAAAATATAAACTAGATAATTTATATAACCAAAAAAATAAAAAGGTCAATTTTCAAAATTTGCAAATTAATTAATAAATAAAAGTTAACACAAAAAATTAAATAAATAATCAAACAAAAAAATTAAATAAGTATTCTAACTATATTTTAAAAATATTTTAAAAAATAAATGGAAATTATTTATTATTGTTTAAATATTCTGTAATTTTAATAATACTTTTAAAAAATTTCCAATAACTAATTCACTTTTTTTTGAATATCTTCACAAAAATTGATCGAAAATCTCAGAAAAATAAAAAACTATTTCTTGAGCAAGTCTTTTTATTATATAAGTATTAATACAATTTGTTAATTATTTTAAATTTATATATCGTATATTTTTAATTTTTTTATCTTTCTATTTACTTTTTTCGCACAATGCTAGTGAATAAACCAATAGATCTGAAAATTTAAGATCAAAAATAAAATTATTAGAATTTCTATTTCAATTACAAGTAATTTCTGGAGAGCGTTCAGTTAGTAAATTTTAATATTCTGTACTCTGTTAAAAAAAACCCTAATTTGTTTTTGAAGGAACCGCGAAAAATTTTAGTTTAAAAAACAAAAACTGAGATCGCGAATGTAAATTTTATTTTTATTTTTATAATCGTATAGGACAGAGACATGGGACAGTCACGCAGCATTGTTTATCCGAGACCTTGATGTCCGCGTCTAAATTCCGGCCAAGGGATTTAGCGTTGAGATTGACTTGTCCTACGAACACAGACACAAACGTGGACTTTCAGACAACGTCCGTGTACAACCCCCTGTAAAAAATTTACCAATTAATTTAACCTCAAAGCCATTCCCTTAGTAATAAGAAGATTTGAAGAAATTGCTGAACTATTCATTGGCAGAAAAACTAAATTTAATTTTCTACAGGGGAAATATATTAACACCCACACCTGATATAATCCTTTAATTCTGCCAAAATTGGAACCTGAAATTTTAGCTGACACCTGATTTTTGGAGCCCTCTTGTACGACAATGATATTTTTGGTAATTAGTAAAAATACGATGCTAGCGACAAAATAGACAATAGCGATATAAATTAAAAAAAAAAGGGGGGGGGATTTTGGCGAATGGGGTATTGTGGTGTTTTTAATATTGTAAGAAATTACAATATAAATATATACGAGTATTATTACCATATTTTATCTTTTTTTATTTGTGTCTTAAGCATGTTTTACCTTATGTTTTAATACAGAAAAAGATAATTATCATTACCGTAAACTGCTGTGAATAAGCACCACTTTTTGGTTCTAGAAAACTGGGTGGTACTCGTTTCTGGACATTTCCTCGCAATTTAAAATTATCGTCATTTAAAAAGATTTTATATTTTTGTAATTTAAATTAGTAGTGCTTATTCGCTGTTCATTGTTTTGCTATTTTGGGGATTGAAATAGGGTGATGCTTATTCCGGTATTTCTGGTATCACACTCGTAATTGAATAAGTACATTTGGGAAGTAACAGGAGATACAAAGGAATCTCTCTAAGTGCACCCCTATAAATATACACCCTCCCTAAATGCACGCTATGGCTCAGTCCCAAATTTAATCATTTACTCTTTCTATAAATGCTAACGCTAAATGCACACCCCGTCTTTGTTTAATATGGTCCCAAGGGAGAGAAGGTTATCTGTGCTTGTGTATCAGTGCTAATAAATAATGAATATCTATTCTAATTCAGATGAAACAGATGAACAATCAATAAAAATTCATAGGATCGAAAATGTGTTCACTTCCATTCTGTACAAATTTACGCAAGACGCGTAACCAGCTTTTATGGTGTATGTATTCTATCATAATTAACAACTACGTAGAATGAATTTTTACAATTGTGTTCCGCGAAATTTTTTTAATATAGGTGCTACATTACATAAAACGGCTAGTTTTGGTTGTTCCGATTATTTGTTTGTCTTTTGAAGTGAGAAAAGAGAATCGAATTTCTTAAATATTAATTTGGCACTTATTATTGAAGAGGGTGTTGATAATGTTGGTGACTCCATAACAGCATATAGATATATACTACATGAAATACTGCAATTCAAAGTCCCAAAAATAAAAATCCCATTCTTAATTCCTTGTGTATGTCCTTCCATAACCCATCAATCACCACTACCCTCTTATCCTGATTACTCCGATTAATAATCCTGATTACTACAACTAACCAATCAGTAATCGATTTCCCGCCACCGAAGATCTACCACTCAACGCCGTCGACAATGCCGCGGTAGTAAGCATAGTCGTAGTGCTAGCTTGCCACTCAAGTTGCATTATCGTCTGCTGCATAACCACTTTCCAAATCTCATTGACTAGACCCCCGCGTAACACCACCATTATAATCAGCCAGTACACAGCTTTAGATGCTCGCCGTTTAAGAAACTTTCGGAACATTTTAGTGAAATAGTATTTGAATGTTTGTCGTAGTCGAAGTAGATTGTGATATGAAAAGAGTAAAGATGATGATGATCCATGCACGAGTTTTCGGTCATCTTTGGTGTTATTAGTATTGTTTGTTTCTTTATGACTGATGTCATCGTGTTTTGAAACTTGATGAAGATTATCTTCGAATAAATTATCGATATTTTGGTCATCAATCTCGTTTGGAGATGAGTCCTGAGAGGATTGGTCATCTGATGCGGAAGAAGATGATGTGTTGTCCTCGATTATCGAAGTGAAGTTTAGTGCTGATAGAATAGGAGATGTAAGATGTATGTGTGGAGATGATAGTAGCTTTATGGGTTGTGGAGAAAGGATTGTCGGTGTTGATGTTGATTTGCTTATATTATTATCTATATTATTGGAAACAGAAGTCAATGTAGAGAAAGACCGTCCAGGATTAGTAGTCGACGACGGTGTCATCTTCAACCACGACGGAATAGTAACCGGCGAAGGTGGTCGACTACTGAACGGTGTTGTACGACTATTGAACCGTGGTGTGCCTGGTCGACTCTGATACGGCGTCGATGGCGCCGAATAAAACATCTCATGTAACGATTCGACCGAAGGCGCTCGACTGAATGGTGCTGGCATTTTCAGTATTGGTTGTGGCCGTGCGTATTTCTGAAATACGTGGCATGTGTCAAGGTCATATACGTACTCGTCGTCTCCGCCATGTTCTTTATTTGTAAAAAATTAATTAATACTGTTAATAATCATTTTTTTTAAAAAAGATATGTTTCAAGTAATCTATACTCAACAATTTGTTTCAATTTTAAAATCTTTAAACTCAATGTAGAGACATAATTTTCAAAATTTGACCGGTAACTTTGTTCTTTATGATAAGCTCTATAAAGTTACTGGTCAAATTTTGAAAATTTTGTCTCTACATTGAGTTGAAAGATTTTAAAAATTGAAACAAATCGTTGAGTATAGATTACTTGAATCATATAAAGATCGATTCGATTAAAGCTACACAATTAGAAGAAATACTATTCAATGGACATTCAGAACTTCACTTGGGACACTTCGTATTGCAACCCCTTACCACTGAATATCAAGTAAATAAGATTTGCCACAAATGTACAAAGCCATAATAATAATAATAAAAAATACCCTCAATCCATAATCCCAATACTCACCTATTAACACGTTCTCCTTATCAATATATTGATATAACTCTTGGTATTTGCTCAAGAAAATGATACGACCTAACGATTCTCCGGGTAGTACACGTTTGGCGATTTGCCACACGCCAGAGTACATCCATCCGTAGTTCAGAACGTATGCTGATATCATCAACCAATTGTTATTATTATTATTACTACGATTGTAATTAAACTATAGACGATAATTATAATAATGAGTACTTACTGACAGCAATTGAGCTAGGGTAGTGATGTCGAGCAATATCCATCATAAACTGTCCTAATTCAATGTTCTATATAGACGATTAAATTTAAAATATGATTAGGTATATATGATTAGGTATATATTATATCTAATATCTGTCAACAGAGAGTCATCCCCGGGGTAAACAATTTTCTCCAGAAGATAATCCATTTTTATATATATATATAAATTGCAATAAGTTATCTAATCTGATTCGATCATCAAAGATCAAAATAAAAAATAGTATTTACCAAATTACTAACACCAGCTCCCTTCAGATCCAACAACACCGAATACTGCAGCACGGGAAACTCTTTTGCCTGTTTCGTCATATCCCACATCAACTTCCTCGCGACCTCTGCGCAAAAAATAAAGTAACGTTTTGTTTCTTCAGCTGTTGGCGGTAAGTCCTCATCCTCGTCGGTATCATTATTACTATTGTTATTATGTGCAGGTTGTGATGATTTTGTGAATTCTCGCAAGTTCAGCACAGCGTAAGGTCGCCCAAATTTATCCGTTTTGTCGTGGAAAAAAAAGAGCCCGTTCCGCAGGTAGTATGGATGAATATCGGCAAGCATGAAACTGTCGATATTGTTTTCAATGCGCCAGCGAATGTTGGCAATTAGTGAGTTTAGGGCAGAGTCGAAATCGAAGGATGATTTTCGAAGGAAGCGAAAGAGTGTCGCTGTTTTTTTTTTTTGGTTTTATTATTAATGACTCAAACTTCACTTATTTTTAATCTATAATCATGAAAATAAATTACCTTTATCCCCACAGTATTGCCTAACACGCTCAACTTGTATAAAGTCCAAATCAAATTCTTTTTGAATGTCCGGCACATGTTCCACCACTAGTGCACGATGCAGGTCCTCGACCGTGGACTCGTGTTGTTTGTAAAGAGTGCATAACCTCTTGAAATTTGTTTCGAGTAAATGGGTCATATGCTATAATTTTATTTGTGTCAGCGTTTGAATTTTTATTTATACAGTGAAAGTTGTATTTAGAACGAATATATTGGAAAAAAGTATGTATAGAAAAGAAATGAATGATTGATTCGATGAAGATAAATTGAGCCTTAATTGTTTGACCTTTTTTTGAAAATAATAATGAACGATCTCAATACAAAGACAAAAGATGATGATGGGCTTTTTCCTCGAATGCCAGTATTTATCTGTGTGTAATATTGATTATATCAGTGTGCATTTATATTGTTATTTTAAATATTATAAATTGATGATTACGTAAGGTAGCAAAGTGGCACATATTCTTATTCCTTCATCTTGTTGATTTATTAGCAAGAAACCGTCTCCACATGACATATACGCCTCGTTTATTCATTACATATATCAGTATATGAAAAGCTTTTAAACGTCTTAATTTCTATTCTTTTCCCTTTGACATCATCACTTAATCCTAACTAAAAAAAAATAATAGCCTGTTTGCCATTAATATTAATATATTTTTTATAATAACAGATAATGCACAAATTATCTATTATCCCTTGTGCGTGTGCGATGATGATATTAATTATTGCATAATGTTTCGTTCACTTTCAGATGTTATTTATTGTTTTCAGTCAGCTGACCCTTCATTTCATTTAGACTTTTTTGATGTTGTACAACGTATACAGTATGTAGGCCCAAAGATAACAGGTTTTGAAGTAATAGAAACTTTTCTTTTTAGGAAACTAACAAATGGACACGACATACATGCATGTACAGAAAGACAAGAGATATCATATCATCATCTAAAACCTTATCAGTCAAAATAAAATCTTGCAATGAAGCATATTCAAAGTGAACATCTTACAAGGCTTTGTGAGTTGCTGATGCAGGGTTCAAGTCGACATTGTATTACAGTATTTGTCCAGATAACGTGATCGATAACGTTTGATCGCCGCGTGACTTGTTTGTATGCACATTCCACGAGCTTGCTTGTTCAAGAACTAATTATTTAAATAGTGTTGAAACAAAGTGAAATTTTCGGACTTTCATTATTACACATAATCCGGAATCAAGTATTATCACATGTATTCTCGACGATTGAACCCTCACATTTACAATTTTCTCTACATATGATTTTGTAAATGAAAGAATAATTTTAACGGTGAAGAATAAAAATTCGGAAGGATTACCGGAGACAAACTGCGATATCAACAATTAAAATAGAAAAAGAAAATCAAAGATTTAGAGAATGATTACGAAACTGAACAGCAAGCAATTAGCAATCGATACTGCTAATCTGAAGAACAAAATAAGAAATAAACCCGAATTATTCAATTATTCAGAAACTACAAAGCCAAGTTGAGAATTTGGAAAAGCAAAGACCTGAATTAAAAGGTTAACCAAAAAAGTTTGCATATAAGCTCGAGCTCGAAAATTAGAAAATCTATCACGTTAGTTTGTTTTTCCTTTTTAACTTTTTTTAGACACTGGAGAAAAAAATGTCTCATGTGATGTTTCTATGGAAAGCATATGATTTTTGATATGTTGTGTGACGACACGTTGACAGATTTAATCTGGGGTTAGGGTTAGTTTAAAAAAACTAGTTTGTACTACGTTCTTAAAAACTGAGATAATGTATGAATGCACATGCATGATGTGATGTACGATGACATCTAACAACAATCTGATCAAAACTTGTATAGTTGATTCTGTTCTTGTGAGGTGAATGGTGACGCACACATTCATTCAATGTTTGATTCAATTTTATTATCGAATCGAAAAAGATAATTTAGTTTTATAGAAATGCGACGGAGCTTTTAAAAATTAATGTTATCATGTTGTGTAAACTTTCCTGTGTCAATTACTATTATCCTCCTGGATATCAGGATCAGTAAAAATGTACGGAAGCACAACAATAGCTTGCTTGTGATTCTTCTTTTTCAATTCTTTTAATACTAATTTGAAGCTTTGAGAAATACGATTAAAGTATATACAATAATTTAAAATAGTAATAATTACACTCAAGTTCTGATCCTATATTCAGTTTCATCATAGCCTCTGAAAACTTGATTGATCAACCGGAAGATTTCTTCTTGAAGATCATCCTCTTCCTCCTCGTCGTCCGTAATTTCTTTTTATATCCTTGTATACCCTGTCTTCTGAAATGAAAAGGCGTTGAATCGGGCCATCTGAAATTGATTCCCATACGTTCTGTAAAGACATTAGTTAAGAAACCAAAACTAATGTGCAAATCTGTTAATCAGAACAAGTTGTACCTAGAAACCTTTCTGCTTTCTCTCAAGGGGTGTCCAAAATGCGCGCCTGAAATGTGTGCCAGTTTAATAAACATCATAAACAAATAAGAATACGCAAATTTTTGATCAGCGACACAAAGAAAATGAAAAGCGAAAAATACGGAAAATGTCAAATCTAACTTGGAATACTAATAAAAAATGTCGGAGAGGCAATTTTACATGTAATATTACTCTTCCTAACCCTAACTCCAACTCTATAACCAACCTTTGGGTGCTTACGACTGCGCCACCGACATGCTCCAAAATATTGTGGACACATTTTAAAATTAAATAGAAATTTATATATCTAAAAATTTATATAAATATATGAATTCTGAATATTTTTGATTTAAAAGAACCAAGAAAACACAGAAATTCATGTAAGTAGTTCTTGAGAAATATTTAATTTTATGAAATTATATTTTTTTTGGATCAAACCAAAAATGCTTTTTATTTCAAAAATCTTCGGTTCGGTTTGATCAAAAAATATAATTTTATAAATAACCATTTCTCAAGAACTACTGCATGTTTTTAAGTTACAAAGAGCTCAAGAATTCAGAAATATTATATATTTATATAAATTTTTAGATAGATAAATTTCTATTTAATTTAAAATGTGTCCACGATATTTTGGACCCCTCTGTAGATAGATTAATTAAGCATTTCGGGTGTTGCGTGGTCTGTGGATTGGACCTTGAGCCTGTTGTGGTTTAATTCATATATATTCAATATTAACAACTCCAATCCTTTTTTTTCGTTCTGAGGACATCAAGATTACAAAAAAATTTAAAGGCTATATATATAACATCTTTTCTCGATCAGATGAAGTCACCACGTGAAATTCGATTTCGATTTAGGGAAATGCGCGATAAAACGAAAATCGATAAAGGGGTCGGTCGACCGTATATTTGACATGTAATCCAGTATTTCGCATTAAGCTAGACAGTGCGATTATTCCCTTACGAAGGAAGGGGAGCAGTGCAAATAGAGCAATTTTTCGTGCTTCAACCATATAATGCATCATATACACTATACCACCCACCCACGCGTGATATTCCCATTAATTAATCCACCGATTTTAAACTTGAGAATTCTCATAGAACCTTCAATCCGACAATGGATAATAATAATAATAGACCAGTTTCTTTATGTTTTTATTGAGTAGCGAGTGTGTAACTAAATAACGAGACCAATGATAATACAATTCATCGAGCTACATTGTGTAATCAAATATTAAACACCTTATTAAATTCGACAACTTCCATAACATATTGTTTTTTTGAGCCACCATTTGGTATATTCGACCTAATGTTGGAACATGCCGTTGCAAATATGTATCTTGTAAGACATTGATAATAAATTGGATTCTTTGTAATGCTCCAACGCTACCAGTTTTTACAACGAAAAAAAGAGATTCGACACGGAGAAATCTTGAGCAGGGAATGAGTGGACACCCTGGAAGTTACGAATAACTGGTCAAAAAATGAAATTAGAAGAGTCTTCAAAAAGATAACATAATGCTTCAATCATTTTCAAACATACTATTGAGCATTGCAATCTTCTGGATTCCTCTTTGCTGAAGACCGGTTTCATTCCACTCAATAACGAGTAGAGGATCATCAACATAAAGAACGTCGCTCTTGTGTTTAGCTCGAACATTGCGTTCCCACTCGAGGACCAACTGTTCAATCTCTTTACCGAAGTTTTTCATAAAGGTGTCTGTTATAATATTTTATGTAGTTTAGTAATCTTAAGAATAATTGGTACAGAAACAAAAAGGGTGAAAAACAAAACGTGAGAACGATGATAGGAGAGGCAGGTAAAAGGCAAAGAATGAAAAAGCCAGTGAGAATGGTTTCCATATTTTTGATTTAATGTTTTATGGTATGAAACTATAATGATAGATATAGTATAATTTAATTGCTTAAATCATGATGGTTATAATTATGAATCAGAATGCAAAAAAGACTCAAAAATGTGTTAATAGGCCTGGATACTATCGAGAAGAAAATGCTGATTATCGCTATGGTTGTTGTGATGAATCAAAAGGTATATAATAGACAACATCCAGTTGACTCTATAATAAAATTCGTTATAGTAAAGACCAATTAAATTCTCGCTATAGTAGATTTGCGTTCAAAACCATAACGAGAATAATAAATTTACTAATAAATCTCGATATATAATCAATTTTTCAATGGAAGCACTTGGAAGATTATTGGAAGGGTCATTGGAAGACCATTGGATGCAAAATTAATATCAAATTGAACTTTTCAAAAGCCCATTGAAAGCAAAAATTGACAACGCTGCACAGTTTAAACCATTCGATAAACATGCCAATAAATTTCGTTCATATTAGGGAGTGACATATATTACGTAATATTGAGTTATTATAGAGATAACCCCCCTCCCTTCCCCTCCCCCAGATGAGATTTTTGAGACTCTCCTCCCCTGCTAATTACGTAATATATGTCACTCCCCTTACTGTAAAAAATAATTTTTTTGGAACTGGAACAAATATTAAAATAAAGATAAGAATTCCTATTTTTTCAGATTTAATTTGAAAAAATTTTTCTAATTACAAAGTTAATCAAAAAAAGATTTCTAATAGTAATTTTTTTATGAGTGTAATTATAACAGGATTTTATTATAGCTGGTTCTTTCTAAATTATCCTAAAGAGACAAAATTATAATCTAAACTAGTTTTGTAAAAAAAATAATTAGACAAAAATCTGATTTGTTAGTTTTAAAAAATTACAAAATTAGTTATAAAATTTCTGAATTAAAAATAAAAAATGAAAGATATAATATTTCATAATTTACAAATTTAATTCAGACAAAAAATATACTATAAATTTATCTAATCTTGACAAATTAAATAATATATTTTTATTTAGGTTAAATTTATAAATTATAAAATATTATATCTCAAAGTTATTGAATTAATTTTTTTAATTTTTCTGCTCAAAATTAAAAAAATATATTATTTTTAAATAAATTATCATTAAATTTATTTAGTTTTGATGAATTTATTAATAGTAATTTTTACAAAAATGATCTGGTAATTCTTAAAATATTATATTTCAAAATTGCTAAATTAGTTTTAATTTTTAAAAAAAAACTTATTTTAATTTTGAATATTTAATTTAAAGCATAATATTTTATTAAATTTAGTATTATTTTATTAAATCTCAATAAATATATGATTTTATTTTTATTCAATTTGGTTTAACAAATTATAAAATATTAATTTATTTTAAAAAAAATTAAAAATTTATTTAGTAATTTTGAAAATAATAGTTTATAATTTATGAATAATAATATTAATATTTGATTTATTTAGTTTTAATAAATTAAATAATATATTTTTTGTCTGAATTAAATTAACAAATTGTAAAATATTCTATTTCAAAATTATTAAATATAATCGAATTTTTTATAATTATATTTGTTTATAATTATATTTGTTTATAATTATATTTTTTATTTTAGTTTGCTTTTTTATTTATATTTAAAGTTATATTTTTTTATAATTATTCAATATTGCAAATTTTTATTTTAAAATATTTTTATATTAAATTAGTAATTAATAATTATATTTAATTATTTAATAAATTAATAATTAAATTAAATAATTTAATTAAATTCAAATTAATTTAATTAAATTATTAATAATAAAAATTATAACTAGTTATAACTTATTATAATTTTTTAATTAGTTATTATAACTAATTATAATTTTATTATAATTTTTTAATTAATTATTATAATTATAATAAATTATTAATTTAATTAATTGGTAATTTAATCAAATTAGTAATTTAAATTAATAATTTAATATTAAGTTAATTAAAAAAAATGTTATTAATTATACAAAATTTTATCAAAAAAATAAAGAGCAAATTAAAATAATATTATTAGTAATCTTATTTAATAATATTTTTATACATATCTCTATACTATATTACTGAAAATTGAAAAAATATAGTAAAATTGACATTATTATTTTATATTAAAATTTATTATTTTATTAATAAATATTTTTTATTTTTATACTAAAATAAAAATGATAATCTATATTTTTAATATATATTCTAGAAAAATATATATTAAAAATATAGAATATCATTTTTATTTTAATATAAAAATAAAAAAAATATTTATTAATAAAATAATAAATTTTAATATAAAGCAATAATGTCAATTTTACTATTTTTTTCAATTTCTGGTAATATAATATAGAAGTGTATATATAATTTGATATTCAAGTTTATATTAATATAAAAAAAATATTAGATATCTTAATTTTTTTAAAATATAATAATCTATTCAGAGATATTCTATAGATTTATTTTTTATGTAATTATTTATAAAGATTAATATTTTTTTTGTTATAATTATATACAATAACAATCAGAAATAATGCAATTTATCAATTAAATATAGTAAAATATAAGTTTTTCTCTTTATATAAAAGTTTTTAATTTTACTAATAAATATTTTTTATTTTTATATTAAAATAAAGATAATA
>CAJVPL010001061.1:0-16999 GCA_910591945.1 Ambispora gerdemannii | reverse complement strand
GATTCTTATTATATGAATATTTTTGAATATTTTGTATTTTTCAATTATTTTTGAAATTAACGATTTTTATGTTACTATTATAACATTATACAATAATTTAGTTTGTATTTAGTTTGAACTTTGAACTTTTCTTGAACTCAAATCAAAGTCTAATTTAAGTTCAGTTCAAATTTTGAACCAAACTCGAATTCAAGCAAAAGTTCAGTTTAGTTCAGTTTATAAGAACACTAATCTTGATTATTATTCTTTTTGTCTTAATTAATAAATTGAATTTGGATCTTTATATTATATATAGTACTATTACAATTATATTATAAAATTTATTAATTCTATAATTTATAATATTTTATGAAATTATAAAAATCATATAAAGAACTTAGAATATTTCATAATTTTCTTATATATTATTAATTATAATATTTGTATACTTTTATTTTTCTATCTTATAATTTTATACTTTTTTTACTTTTTCTACTTTGTACTCTTATATTTTTTATACTTTTATACTTTTTTTATCTTGTACTCCTGTACTTTTTATATTTTTTCTACTTCATATTCTTATATTTTTTATACTTTTATACTTTTTCTACCTTGTACTCTTATACTTTTTATATTTTTTATACTTTTATACTTATTTATTCCAAGTAGATATAATTTAATCAATCAAAATTCTTTGAGATTTATATTTTTTCTCCTTTATTTCTTTACTTTTCATATTTAGTAAATTAAAGTTCTATTTTTAGTTAGTATAATTATCTTTTTCTTATTTTTAATATTATATTTATATTTTAAAGAAAATGTATAAATGTCATAAGTCAAAATGGGATGCGGGTTGATTTGGAATCAACCTAGGTCAATTCAGGATTTCATTTTAATCTGTGTTGTTTCGAAATCCTCAATCTGACATAGATCAATCACCATGTCAATTCCGAATTAACCCAGCCAATCATTGCAGATCACGTTATGTGCTCTCAACATTCAATAAAAATTTGCCATCATCCAATAAAAAATTTCTTCAATATTAATAGTTGTGCACCCAAATTCTGAACTGACACGTCTTTTATACTAAATAATAACTATTCAAACCCAACCCTCTCATGATTGGCTTTCTCGTGAAACATTTTCTTTACTACTCAAAGAATATTTGTTAGCTAGAAGTGAAAAAAGAAGAGCCAAAGCTTTACTTAGTCATGACGATATAAAAAAATGCATTGACGTATTGAAAAAGGGACAAGAGGCTGAAAATTATAGTGCTAAACTTGGCTATTGGATATGAAATACCTTTTACATTATAAATATTGGTGAAAGAAGCATACTTCATCACATAAAAACCAAAAAACCAGTTTGTCCGAAAGAAGAATTATATGACAAACTGTGTGAATTTTATTTGAAAGCGGAACATGGAGAAATGAATAAAATATATGATGCAGTATATTATATTATATTAATTTAAAAAATCTAATTATTTTAATTTTTATTTTATTTTTAGATTAAAGATAAATATTCGTAGGTGTCTGAGGATTTGGTAAAAAAATTTTGTGCTCGCTGCACTAGATGTATTACATGATGATCATTAGCTTAACTGGTAGTTGCAAAACCTATTTTAGCAAGAGACTTCATGTGTCATCTCCAAGTGGACTTACTTGATATGCATTATCAACCAGATGGTTCTTACAAATATATTTATCATGCTCATGATCATTTTTCAAAGTTTTCTTGGTTGTCTGCTCTTTCTTCTAAAGAAGCCAAAGAAGTAGCAGATTTTCTTTTTGAACTTTTCACTGCATTTGAATCTCTAATCATTCTACAAACTGATAATGGAAAAGAGTTTACAGCACAAATCATTAGAAAATTAACTAAATTTTGGTCAACTATTTGGATTATAAATGGACATCCAAGACATCCTCAATCTCAAGGACTAATTGAACGGGCTAATGACATACTTCAACAAAAGCTTTCAAAATGACTGGAAAATAGAGGAACTAATAGCTGGATGAATGGACTTTATTGGGTAGTATGTAAGTACATTAACTTTTTACTAAATTATTTAATTTTTTGATAATTACTAATCTATCTTACCTTTCTATTAGATGCAATAAACATAGAAGTTTTTTCAGTTACAGGCTTTGCACCATATCAAATAGTATTTGACAGAAAATCTCGTGCTAATTATTTTCTTCTTGAGTCTCTTTTTGAACAATTAATTATGAATGAAGAAGATCTTCCTGAAGATTTGAATATCGAATCAGATGATGAAGAAACTGAATTACGAATTCAAGATGAACAAAAGATAGAAAGTACCATGAGAAATGTGACAGAAATAAATGTGATGAACATGACAGAAATTTCCAATGATCAACAGCAACAATCAGCAGAACCCAGCATTGGGAGGAACATGACGAATGTGACAGAAATTCTCAATGACCAACAGCAGCAACCAGCAGAACTCACCATCAGGAGGAACATGACGAACATGATAGAAATTTTCAATGACCAACGGCAGCAACCAGCAAAACTCACTATTGAGAGGAATGTGACGGACATGACAGAAATTCCCAAGAGAAAAACAAAAAAAATTACCAACCTACAATTGCAACAGCAAATAGAAAACACCATTGAAAAAAAAATATTGAGCGACAAGCAGAGGAAATTAGCAACTCAGGAAGCACTAGTACTTACGTCAATAACTCTCATCATACTTCAGTTACAGTTTCAAGTAACGAAGTAATATTTATTATTTTTTTTCTTTGTTACATAATCTTTATATTAATTTTTTATTAAAGTATGATAGTGATGAATGCAATACATTACGCAACATTATTAACTTACCTACTGATCACCATCAAGTATACAAAGTTGCCTGTGATTATTATACTAAAAATGCCAAAGCAATGCAAAAAAAAATGTTATGTAAAAATACCAAGTGAAAAATATCTTATGAAATTGGAGAGTTTATGTGAATTGGAATTCCTAAGATTGATCGTTCAAGTACTGATAGAAAGCTTCTCATATGCAAAGTGATTGGAATTGTCGATGATGAGCTTTACAAATTAGGGTGTAAGTCAGGAATACTGAATATTTGTTATAATGTAGTAGAATTGATTCCTACAAGAGCCACAGATTTTTCAGAATTACAAGAAATACCAAATACCTTGATTTCTTTATGCGAAACATCATTGTGTCAAAGCTGGGGAGAAATGACAGATTATCAATATAATTGTAGAGGAAGTTGCAAAACTAATCATTGTAATTGTAAGAAAGCTGAAGTCTTGTGTGGAGCATGGTGTCATGATGATGGTAGCAGTATTTGTGAAAATCAAAGAGAATAAATGTTAGTAAAATTTGGAAGTTTGATTATAATAAAAAATCTTTTTGAATTCATTGAATTTCTATCATTATTAAAGTGTTCAATACTACAAACTGTCTGGCATTATAAAAAAGTACTTTTTTTTCACAAGAAAGGCATTCTAAAATGCTCTTACTTTCTCACTTAAGACAGAATTCTGTCAAACAATTTGTTCATCTTTGAATACTTGTAAGAACGTAAAAAGAAACTCCGTAAAATTTCTAATCCAATTTTTTATTGGATGATATGGCAAATTTTTATTGGGTGTTGAGAGCACATAACGTGATCTGCAATGATTGGTTGGGTTGATTCAGAATCAACATGGCGATTGATCTATGTTGGATTGAGAATTTCGAAACAACACAGATTGAAACGAAATCCTGAATCGACCTAGATTGATTCCAAATCAACCCGTATCCCATTCTGACTTATGATATAAATATGAGTTATAGTTAAGCTCTAATTCAACATGTTAAAACTTGAAAATAAATAATATAATAAAACAAATATCTTTACTATTAAAACAAATTTATCTTCCTCTTTCAAAAGTACACTTCAAATTTTGTAAACAAGTAGCTTTAAGACTGTATTGAGCTGATTAAAATATTGATATTAAATTATTAAATTGATAGTTTGATATAGACTAGTTTTTTGATATTTTTATTATAATTAAATTATTGGAAATTCTCAACTAATGATATTATAATCTCTTTCTTGTGAGAAGAACAAAGTGAAAAAGTCTTTATTACTTTTGTTATTTTGATATTTTAATTAGTTAACTAATTTATTAGTCACTTTAATTAAATAATTCGTAAATTAATTAGTTAGTATAATTATTCAGAACACTATATCTAATTTAAAAACTATTACTTTATCTTTTTCCCTTCTCAAACTATAACAATTTCAGTAAAAATTGGTATAGAACTTAGATTATATTTATATATTATTCTTATATTTGTTTGATTATTTCTCCCAACTCTTGTTTATGTTTATTAGCTAATTATCCAATTAGTGAAAAATGTGTCACAGTACAATTTGAAAAATATATAAAAAATTTAGATGATTTAATATTAATTAAACTTGATTTTATTTGATATTAATTAATAATAAAATTGAGAAAAAATTTTTTTAGAATGTTATTTTTTGAAATTTTGATTATACTATATGTAATACAATATAAAAAGTATTTTAATTATAAATTTACTAATAGTCACCAAGTACAAAAATAAGTTGTCAAAAGTTTCAAGAAATTTTATAAAAGATTTAATTATACAAAAATTTTAGTATATATTTGAAGAACTATTAAAAATATTAAAAAATATAATTAATATATTAAATTACATGTAATATATAGATAATTGTTGTCAAAATGTGTTATAATTTAAAATAATATACTATTATAAATTATATAGTGCATAACATCTAAAGTCATCAAATGTTTGTGTTTTATAAATGTATAAATATCTTTACTAAGAAGTAAATATAAAATTTAATCTGTGATTCACAGATTAAATTTTGCATTTAATTCTTTATAAAGAAATTTATACATTTTGTAAAATACAAATGTTTGATAATTTTAGATGTTATGCACCATTGACCAATTATAGAAATTAGCTACTAACCTATAACTTGAATGAGAAAAATGAATTAGATTTAAACTTATTTTATTTTTTAATTTTTCTAGAGTCCTGTGCCAATATCTTCAGATATTGTTGTATTTAATTGTCAGTTAGATTTTCTTCACATGTTCACAAATATTAATAATGCATTCACTTTTTCTGGGTCAAAAGCATAAACTCTTTAAATTGTAGTCATTTCACTTTTTCTGGATTAAAGTGACAAATCCTTCAAATCATATTCACCTCACTTTTCTGGATCAAAGTGGCAAACCCTTTTTACAACAATGAATTAATTATTGGGAAGGAGGATAAAAAGGCAACATAAGAACTTATTGTATTCAAGTAAGCAATCACATTTTAAAGATTATTGCTTTATTGCCTATTCTCTCTTTTAATTGCGCTTTCTCACTCTCATTATATACATTTTTGATTTCATATTTATGGTGTAATTTATGTGAAAATCACAGTGTAATTTATGGTGGAATTTACAGTGGAATTTACGGTGTTGTAACAGGGCTAGGGGTTAATTTCATCATCTCCCAATTTTGGTAAAACCAGCCTGGACCGATTTCGTTAGTCTATCTTTATTCGCTTCGAAATTATATGTGATATTCGCTTTTGTTTTCTATTTTAATTTCGCTTTTATTTTTTATTTTATTTTCGCTTTTATTTTTTATTTTATTTTCGCTTTTGTTTTCTATAAATTCGTTTCCGATCTCACTTTTAATCTCGCTTTTGTTTTCATTTCAATCTCACTTTTGTTTTCTATAAATTCGTTTCCGATCTCACTTTTAATCTCGCTTTTGTTTTCTATTTTTCAAGCTTAAATTCTCTCTTAACGATATAAACAAAAAGATGTATAGTCCTCGCGGACGTTAATAAAAATGCAGATTTAAATTGCGTACAATTCTTCTCCAAATAAAATTGTTGTAATTGATTGTGGTTAGTCCTTTAGTCCAGAAAAGGCGTTGATATTGTTAAACGGCATATTGATTGATTGATTGATTGAAAAAGCGCTTTGTAATTAAACAGTTTAAGGCTTTTAGCTAGAAAAAGCAACGATTGAAAGTTGATAGGAAAAATATTATCGATAAACCGTCACATAAAACATAAAACCCAAAACCATCTTATATACCCAAAAACCCAAATCTGCTAAATCCCCTCTACCGTCATACTGAACGATATCCGCAGATATCAGCACAGGAATTAGAAACAAACGAACACCACTCAGTCTAATCACTCCCGTAATAGTGTAATTAAAATTGATTGACGTAAATAAACAAAAATTTAGTGTTACCAGTGTAACCGTACAGGTAAATCCAATCCATTAATAATTAGACAGCTTTCCTCTTTTATTTGATTCTTCCGACACGTTTTCAATAGGACGTTTATTGTTTGTTTTATGATCTTTGAAATAAAACTCAGATATTTTAAAACGTAGAGACTCAAGTTCCTGATATCTATAAATTCAAAATTTGTAGACAAATCTGAATATTTGCCATAGTAGAGAGAAATACTGTCTATTCTCTATCGCAATTAATGAAAAAAAAGACTTATATTGTATTTGCACGGTTAATTCTTTTGAGCTTAACTTTTTTGCTTCGTTTGAATCATAGAAACTGTGACTTGTAGGTTTGGCATCAATTTATCTTATTCAGTGGTATACAAATAACTATTTTAATATTCTGACTTGTTGATACTGAAAAGTAACGCGAATTTACCTTCGTTTAGAACATACAAACTGACGCTTGTAGAGTATAATATTTTAATTAGTATGAAACGGCAACGTGTTTATATTCAAAAATAAATGCTTATCATTTGGAATATTGAATTGATTTTGAATTAAGGATTCGACTGCGTAAGGGTGAATTTAATGTTTTTTGTTTGTATTTATAGGAATTTTTTTGCAATTTCATTTTGTCAAGTTCTTTCCATATTCTGCATTTCTAATTCAAGACGCTTTTTAAGTTCTTCATTCTTTAAAGAGCTATAGTATTGAAGAGGGTTCAGTTTCCAATGTCGATAGATTTTATTCGAATAAATAAATCAGTGAAGTACCTCAGCAGTTATTCTGTTTTCTAGAATAGGATTCCAACATGTTTAGGTTGAGCTCTATTATAGATGTCGCAAACAAGATGCATATCATGACTTCGTTCGTTCACCTATGACAACCTCGTATGTGATCATTCCCAAACTATAAATATATGCAACTTCAGTGTAGGCTTTCCATTTAGTGTCTCTGTACTCATATAAGGAAATAATCCATAAATCTCTCGATTGGATTTTCTATATCTGCTGTTTGGTAAGCCCAAAATCAGCAATTTAATATATTTCCAAGGTGAAAGTCACGATGCACAAATTCACTTTCGTGAAATATCTTCAGTCCATTAATAATATAAATTAAATACTTTAATTCTTCCTCCAAATTCTTTGTATTTAATATATTTGCATAGATCACCATTTCTTGTATATACGAGTATTCATTTTAGTTATTTCATAATAACTAACTAATATGATCATTATTTTTGACTTTAGAGCAGTCTGAAGCTAATTTCGAGAAAGTTAATATATCGAAAAATAAAAAAGCAATATGCTTACACTTTAAAAAGTGCTCATTTACCTCGTTTAGAAACTCGGATGGATATGGTTTTAACACAACTTCTTTGCACATGTATTCATTATGTATTTCAAATTTATTTTCTCCCAACCAGATCAGGTTGCCAATAAATTGATCCAAACCTCCTTTTGCGAGATACTCAGTATTGGTAAGTCTTTGCAGGATATATTTGAAATTCTATTTATATTTTACTAGACAGTCGATATCTTTATTTCCGCTTAACCATTCAGCTTTTAAATTCGTTTGTAACATAGCAGTCCTCATTTTCTTGACATCTGATACATTTACTACAATCATAAGTATTGTGAACTGAATACCAGGATCTCGACAATCTGCATTCACTATAATCATGAGAATTATGAACTGAACATTCATTGCAGTACAAATATTTGACTCACCACAATTAAGAGTATTCGAAATTTTAGATGCCATATTTGAGTTTATTATTAGTGTGGGGTGAGTTGAGTGCTGTAAAAAAAATACCATTATAATCAAAAATCCCCCACTCGACCTGTGTTGGAAGTCGCCTTGTTTGCAAATCGATTTTGCGATGCCGACCCGACACCAACCATCCGACGTCTCCGTAATTACAATATCAAATAGGGTATAGTTAGGGTCAGGAACAGATTTACTAATCCCCCAAGTTTAAATTAGACGCAAGTAAATCCTATCGCTAATTGGATGAAATTGATCACGTCCTATTGTATATGTAATCAACTACCCCAAGGACGGAAAAATTTTACTATAATGTTAAGGTGTAGTGCTCCAACCGGGTCGGGTTCGATCTGTGACCGACCCGGAACGCATATTTCAGGTCGGGTCGGATTGGGGTCAAACCCGACCCGAAATAATTCGGGTCAGCCTAAAAATCGTTATTTTTCGTCCAATATTAATTGGAATTAAACGAAAATTTGTGGGCATATACGAACAACTCTACTTAGACACAAAATACAAGTGTCTTAGTAAAAAATAAAAGTTATTAACGAAAAACTAATTTACGATTTTAGGATCAAATCCGATCCGAATCCGATCCGACCCGAACAGAGCTTTATTAAGGTGCCACTGGCAACACGTGAACTGATCCTTTTTTGCCATGGCTAGGGTACCTAGCCACGGCAAAAAATTGACAATCTTTGCAACGAGAAAATAAATAAACCAAGCAGGTCTGTAATGTGCGCCAGGTTACGCCGATTGCGGAAAAATTCGGAAATTAACGTTAAAGATTACTTTAAAGTTAGAATCAGGGTTAGAGTTAGAGCGAAGGACAATGTTATATGCAAAATTGTCTTCCTGTCATATTTTATTAACTAGATTTAGACATTTATTTCCCGTGTTTTTCGCATTTTTGTGTTTTCTGCCTTATTTGTTGATCAACCCAGAAAAACAAATCCGACGCAAGAAAATGAAAGTATGAAAAATGTGAAAAATACAGGAAGCATATGCTTAAATCTACTTTATGCACTAATAAAAATGTCGGTGATGCGATTTTACATATAATCTTGCTCTCCATTCCAACCCTAACACTAATTCTAGCTACAAACAAATAAAAATTCGTAAATTTTAATCAGCACGGCAAAACAAATCCGACACAAGGAAATGAAAAATGTAAAAATACGGGAAACAGATGCCTAAATTCAGCTTTGTACACTAGAAAAGAGTCGGAAAGGCAATTTTACATATAATCTTGACTCCAGATCTAGCTCTAATCCTAACCTTTAAATTAATCTTTACAATAACCTTTATTACCGTAAAATTTTTCCGAACATACACAAATATCACGTGAAACACCTTTTTTCATCCAATATTACGTGATCAATTTCCTGTATCAAATCAGAAATTTATATATTAATGATTTTAAGGGAGATCAGCATTCACCAGGCTAGGGTAATGTAAATGGTTGGTTTTAAGGTTAGGGTTAGAGCTGAGGTTAAAATTATATATAAAATAGTCTCTCCGACAATGTTCCAGGCTAAATTTAAGCATCTGTTTGTATTTTTTCATTTTATCTTGTGTCGGATTTGTTTTGCCGGGTTGATCCAAAATTTATGCATTTTTATTGATTACAGATCAAAAAATGCGTCTAACCAAAATGAATGGTACCAAAGTGATTTTAAAGAGGTGATTATATGGAGGTATGCTTGGTAGATGTGAGTATATATGAAATGATTATATGGAGGTATGCTTAGTAGGTGTGACTATATATGAGGTAATTATATGGAGTTATGATTGTACATAAAAAGTGGTCGGAATTTAACAACAAATTCCAAGAAATACTTGTTTTAGTTTGTAAAATTCAAATAATTTGGAAAACAATTTTGATTATTAAAATAATTGCAGATTTAATTTTGATAAGTTAATTTCAGCAAATTATTTAATTAAATAATGTTATTTCAGAGATCATTAATATTCTAGTCACAGAAAAAAAGTGTTATATCATGTGATCTAAAATATATTCATTAAAATTTTGATTAATATTATTAGGATTAGGATTAGAGCTAAGATCAAAATTATATATAGAATTATCTTTAACATTTTTTGATAGTACACTAAACTAGATTTAGATATCTGTTTTTTGTATTTGTTACATTTCTATTGGTTATATAATTTTTGTATATTTTTATTAGTTAAATTAGTTCATAATCACATGATTTGATACTTTTTTTGCCATAATTAGAATACTTGGAGATCATCCTTAGCTAAGATACCTGAATATTCTTTGTTTATCAAGTAATTTTAAATAATTAAGAATTTTGAAGCTGATTAGTTATATTTTCTTGTCATTAAATTTTCATAGAGAATGTAATTTCTAATTATAGCACTAATAAGAATTTTTGATAACAGAATTTCTCATAAAATTGCATGAGTTTAGCCCATTGACAAATAACAATTTTGGGCAAACTAAACTATAAAAATAATAGTTGAAATCAAGCTTTATTAATTTATTAGTTTATTTTTTTGTATAATTTTTGCCAGATATATATATATATATATATATGCATTTCTCTCAAGTTTTCATAATGCTGATCAAAATTCTGCATAATTTTTGATCATTTATGATTTTCAGCCAATCAAACACATGTACTAGATTTCTAATGACGTAACATTTCTTTATAGAATTAAGCTATTATTTTGATTGGTCAGAAGGTTTCGTCAATTATCATGGTTTCATCGAACGAATGACGTGACGAAATCTTTCGTCATTATAAAAATAGTTTCAGATATCCTTAACTCTAACTGGTGATGAATAGCAGAAATTACAATAGGCAGAATTAATCAAATTTGGGAAGAAAGGTTTGAAACTTATACAATATATATTTTTATGTCATACAAAAAAAACTCCTAAAAAATTTAAGAAAATGTCAATAGCAAATCTCTTATTTTTTGTTCTTTCTTTACCAATGCTATTATTTGTAAAGTTTTTTTTCGTAAACTTTCTCTTTTTCAATAATATTCGAACAACTATGCAAGTTTTTTCTGTCTAGACAGAATTTTCTTATTTAGTTCGTTTAACTTTATTTTTTTTATCTATTTTAAGTATCTATGGATTAAATAAAGATTAAAATAACTTGGCTACTAGTTCGGCTAATACTAACTCGTGTGATTGGAATTGACCTTAAGCACTCTCTAAACAATTGGCGCATAGTGATTACTTCCAATTAGTTGTATTCAACAGCCATAAATTTATAAAATAATAACTTGTACATTTTTTCATAGTAACCAAGGGCAGTAAAACATACACATATGTACACACACAAAAATAAATAAAAATAGCAGTAGAAAAATTATAAAAATGATAATTATAAAACAAATAAAGTAAAAAATCATTTTTTTTTGTTTCGAATTTTTGAGAAATAGAGGAGAAAATACAACAAAAAATATGGATTTAAATAGTGCTCCAACCGGGTCGGGTCCAATCCATGACCCGACCCGGAACGCACATTTCGGGTCAGCCTAAAAACCGTTATTTCTCGTTCAATATTAATTGGAATTAAACAAAAATTTGTGGGTATATACACAATTACATTTCGAATAACTCTACTTAGACACAAAATACAAATGTCTTAGTAGAAATAAAAGTTATTAACGAAAAACTATTTTATAATTTTCGGATCAAATCTGATCTGAATCCGACCGACCCGACCCGAACCGAGCTTTAGATTTAAAGATGTAAAAGGAGAAAAAATAAAGAAGTACGGTGGGAAGATTTCTAGCCAACTATTTTTTGTTGCAAGAATTAATTAGTCATTGTAAACGCATGAGTTGAAAACTCAAGAGTGTGCTATCAGAAAAGTTTTTTCGACGATGTGAATTCAGTCACACATGTGACTTATTCATAGATGTGGCATCTAATTATTTGTTTAAAATAAAAACTTTATGACTTTGTTGATGAGGGGAAAAAGAGGAAAAAAGCAAGCCGACATATTATAAGAAAATTTCTTCTTTTCTTGCAGTAATAAAATTATTTCTTTGTAAGAAAATAGTCACACGCACGTGACTAGTTTTCAATTAACATTTTAACGTTAGGGTTAGGACTGGTGTCAAGATTATATATAAAATTAACTTCCCGACATTTTTCGTCTTTTTTCATTTCTTGTGTTGGATTTTTTTGCCGGGTTGATACCAAATGTGGACATTACTAAGTATTGTATGTTAGTATTAGGAGAAAGAAAGCTTATAGCACCATAGCAGCTGAGTGATCGGATCAATACAGTCAGGCTCGATTTACCGATCAAATTTCAAGATATCGTTAAAATGCTAAATCGAGAGAATATTAATAGACGTCACTAAATTGAGCATGATTAAATATAATGATCTGAGAACAATAATTGTTAACTCGCGCTTTCATTAAATCGCATAGTCGTTAATATAAACTCGACATCACAAATTTCAAAAACCTGATAGAGTTCAATGATAAACATTCTTGAAAGTACATAAGATGACAAAACAGTATTGATAATGAAGAAATGGCTAATCAAATAGTAGAATTTATAATAATTTTTGTATCTATAAAACAAATCTAAAAAGCTGAAGTTTTTAAAATAATCAAATTAGTAAAGGAATAAAAGAATTTCGAGATTGCTATTTCAAAGTTTTTAAAAACTAAATAGTAAGAAATATTCTATTATAAATTTCTTCAAACTTGGAAGATTCAACTGTTTCAGAAGCTCGATCATGTCCACTTTTTGACATAATTTAAAGATAAGTCGAGAATTTTTGAAACTCCTGAATTAAACTTTGTTATTTCCTAACTTTGATCTCAAATGCTTTATTATCATCTTGTCTACTGCTTCTTTATATTCGCTACATTGTCCAAGTCGAAATTGTGAGCGAGAACTATCATAATCGTCGATTCTAAAATAAAATTAAATAAATTGTATGAATTTTTTTGTTTCTTCATTTTTTCATAGCTAAATCTCAAAATAAATTTGCAGATTTGAATGCTTTTATAAACTCCACTTTCCCAGACTCTGTTGATTTTAAATACTATTCTGATGCATTTTTCATCTTTAGTTGTTCAGTTTCCATCTTCATAACAAATGGCTAGCTTATATTTTTCTTGAAAATTACATTCTGTTGATTTCAAATATCATTCGAATGCTTTCTGTTCAACTTTGAATGTTCCTTTTCCATATAACTAATGGCAAGATTATTTTATGCTAAAATTTAATTTGTTTTGCATTACATAATGATTTCACATATTCTTCATCTCCTCTTAAGTTCTGCCCAATTAGGTTGCTTTACAAATTGTCCCAATACCTCCTTTGCAAGATATTTAATATTGGTAAATCTTTCAAAAGGGCCATTCGAAAGAAGTTGACCATTAGCTTTATAAATTCATATGTGATAAACAAACATTTCCGGTATGTACGTAGTTGGCAAGCGGTGCATTTACAGTAGTAATTTCATTCTTGACAATACCAGCATTTACAACTGAGTACTAGAATCCATCCATCTTCGAGTTAAAAAAAAAAACATTACGTCTGAGATAGTTTTTCATCATACATCCAACAAATGCCAGTATTCTTTTCTTGATTATAACATTCAAGTGATTAAAGAACCTATATCAAATTGTACAGTGCGTACCATTGAAACAGATGCTTTATTAAGAATTATCGCTAATTCACTATATGTACTTATTTGCATTCTCATTTCTGATTTTTTGTTTCTTTAAAATCAAGTTACTACCAAGTTAAATCTATTTTTACGGTGTCTTCGATAATCAAACGTGAAAGAATGAAAAGGAACTTTTTGTTCCATGCACGCGCACGAGAAATGTACACAAAAATATAATATTTTATTAAGCGGCAGAAAATAAAATTCTACAAAAAGTTTAATAGAATTACGTAATAAAAAGTCCTCTCATAATTTTATCTTTTAGCAACTCACTGTTCAATATTTGGGTTGTTAATGGGGCACTACAGATCATATTAAAACATATAATCTACTCCAGAGTGGGTTATATGTTTTAATATGTTCTGGAGTGCTCCATTAAATCTTTAACAAAATATATGCATGAAGTTTCGTGGTGCAAGACATAATAAACTTTAGCAAAGAGACGTTTTTATAGCTGCTTTATTTAAGATTATTTGGCTGTTTTGTTTTATTGATTTATAAACTTGTGAACGATAACTATCTCAGCCGGAAATTATTTTTTCTCTTAATACACGTGTATCTACGTGTTTTTAATCTCGAGAAGGAATTATATTACCTTTTGTATAGTCGCTATATTTATTTGTTGCTCCTTTTGAATGGTACTTTCTCATATGGTGAGTAATCTATTCTGTATTATGTTGTCTAAGATTACTACGTATTTATTTTATCATTTTTCTTTTCAAATAGTTCTAGAAAACCGGAATAATATTTCACGATATGTTGCATGGGTTCAAACTATCGGATTTTTAGTCGTTATTCGACAAAATTCTTGACTTTGATTCGTTTTTAAGTGCTACTGTGATTGACCATCATTGCGAAAACACTGCATCTTGTACTGGTGTCTGTCATAGTTGAGGGAACAAAATTTATCGAAGCTAATGCAAATTCAGATGATTCATTTTCGAGTAGAGGGCGTGCGAGCAAAAAATCAAACGTTTTGTGTCTCGCAAGTATCGACGAATATGGTGTTAAGTCCTCAATTTATCCGTATGCTTCAGATTCCTCTTGCTCCTTTGCATCAATATATTTATCATTATTTATTTATTTCTGTATCAAGAATTTTGGTCTATCAAACATCCAGTTAGCTCTCCATCGAATAAATTTTGGATCAATCCGAAAACCGAACCGTATTGTCCTATTTGACCCTTTGCAGCTACGGATTGCAAGTCAATACGAATCGAACCATTCTGTATATGTGTCTTGTCTTCTCAAATGATGCAAAGGGGATAGCTAAAAATTCTTCATCTTCAACCCAAGAATTGGTATTTTTGGGGAATAAATGTCTTTAATTAGATAAACACGTAAAAAAACACAAATTAAAATCAAGTACAATGGGATCAATGAATCAAAATTATATCGGTGAAACACCCTAATTCATACTTAAGTATTTTAACTTCAAACATTCATACTTCATTTTATTAATAATATGTATATGAAAACTTTATGTGTGACATAATTCAACTCATAAAACTAGAATTTCTTCAAAAATAACGAGCGATTATCGAAAAATCCAATTAAATTTAAGTTTCAATGATATTAATATTTTACTCCCGTGTTAGTTAAAATGTTTTTTTTTAATTTGAACAATATACAGTAGCTCGCACCTGTAACGGAACACGAAAATTAACTTACTAGGATTTTTATTTCCATGACTATTAGTTCGAACCAAATAAAAAAGTGTTCATTTGAAACGTTGTAACCACTAATATTTTTTAAGAATAATTTAGCAACAGATTATTTTGTGAAATAAAGTGATTTAAATCAAAATTCTATTGTTAATGAACGTATTATTTATTATATAAAATAAAAATACATAAGTAGTCGCCCGTGATAATGTCTATATATAAACAATTTGGTATTGTTAAACTCCATGGTTAATATTAAATTAACAGGAATTTACCAGTTCTTATTAATATATAATTGCTTGTAATGGTATACTTTCTTTTATAGAATAGTTAGTTTGATCAGATTCTAATAAGGAGGTAAAGGTAAGAAGAATCTTGTATACTATCCATATAATAAATTAATTTTGAATTTTTTCGTTAGCATTAAGTTTTTTGTAGAAATTTAATACATGTAGTAGTACAATGAGTTAAAATATTGATAACGATAATTAGTGTTATATGTACATGTACTTGGCAATATCGATAGGAATGTACATGTATTATACAAATACATTATTATCGCTAAGGAAAAATTCTTTGCAATTAATTGTTGCTTTTTGACTTAGTTCGCGGACAAAAATAATAGTCTTCCCTTGGTAATGACACAGAGGAACTTTCCTAAATGCACCCTCTATATACACCCTCCCTAAATGCACGCAATGGCGCAGCCCCAAACTTATAAGGTCTCTGATTATTTACTCTCTATAAATGCACACCTTCACTAAATGTTCACTCTGCTTGTTTTTCAATATGGTCTAAGGGGTGCACTTAGAGAGGTTTCTCTGTATTTTTGTTTGATGCATGCTCAGTAGTTAATCTTATTGGTGCATTCGTTCTTCCTTTATCGAAATTATAAGAATTTTTAGTGAACACCGAAAATCTCACGTACTATGGAAGGATTGTCAATTATGCGGGGTTGTTGCCTGTGTTTGGAAGCACTAACCCTAAAGATAAATTGTTTTTCTGGTATTTCGAGGCAGAAGAATGGTCAAACAATTTGGTATTTTTTTTTTAAATTTTGAAATCTATATACTGTATATATAATCGAGAAGGTAAAATAAACATATTTTGCATTTCTTCTCTAAGGTCTTTTGGTTTGAAGAAGGTTTGTATGAGTTTCCCAAACATTTGCAAATTTATATTCTTTTTGTTTAATAACAGCAGGTCCTGGCTGGTTGTTAAATTATCTGATATGTAATTCTTTGTCGTTTTTCTAATTTGCTTAATTTCTAGCGCTACAACATTCAATGTTTTCGCTGAGCACGGTCCTTTTGCTCGATACAATTACCAAACGAAAAATTCATAAATAATTCGTATAGCTGGCATCATGATACTCACGTCGTTTACAGTGGAATAAATGTTACGTACTTATTCACATCGCTTCTCTTAAAATTCGCATACATAGTGTGACAAACTTCCTTTGTATTCGATATTTCTAAAATTATGTATTCTTAAAAAGATTTCCTTAAATTCGTTAAATCACAGCCTTTCGGAGTCGGGTTTTCTCGAAATCCAGGATAAATTAAAGTCGAAAATAAAAACCAAGTAATAATCCGTCATATAACTTTCTTTCATGAGCATTTATTGTATGCTTTAGCAC
>CAJVPL010001060.1:0-17004 GCA_910591945.1 Ambispora gerdemannii | reverse complement strand
TTTAATTATTAAAAATATTAAATATAATAAAAGTAATTAAATATTAATAAAATAACTATATTATAGAATATTTGAATTATAACAATATGTTTTTATTAATTTAAAAACAAAAAAATTAAGTTTTTATAATGGGTAAGATTGAAAATTATTATTAAAGATAGGTAATATATATTTATATTATAATAAGCTAGAATAATATTCAATAACTTAACTAGATTTTACATATTTATTTATAATTTCAAAAGTTAGAATACAAATAATAAGTTTACTAAGTAACTATTTTTTAAGTCAATAATAATGATTTATTATAAGCAATATATTTTTCAAGATTAAAAATCAATACAAATATAATTTTACAAGTTATCTGAAGTTTCTATTAAATAAAAAATTTCTTGAGTTATTAATTATAAAATAAAAAAATCTAAAATCTAAGAAACCTATTTAATTCTATTTAAAATAAAAATAATTGTTGAAATAACATCATCTAATTAAATAATTTGCCAAAATTAACTTGTCAAAATTAAATCTGAAATTATTTTGATTTATTTTATTAGTAGCTGAAATTGTTTTCCAAAATTATTTGGATTCTACAAATCAAAACAAGTATTTCTAGATGATTTTTAAGTATTCATTAATATAAGCAATATAGCAAAACTGAATTATTTGCTGAAATACTATTTTTTTCAAAAATAATTTAGGAGACCATCTATACATATTATATTTATAATAATTACTCATATTATTAATTTGTAAATTAATTTTGTTAACAATACTAATTTTATAGATTAATTTTATTAATAATGTTAATTTTATAAATCATTTAATTACAAGTATTATTAATATTACTAGTTAATACAAATAAAAAACCAATAATAAAGTATTAATTAATTATCTAATTAAATTAAAACTAATTTTTAATTAATAAAATATAACAAATCTTATTTAATTAAATTATAATATGAATTAATTAATAAAATAAAAACTAAATATTTATATTATAACAATATCAAATACTTTGAATTATAAAGAATTTATATATAATACAAATTTATTATAAAAAAATATACAATCAAATCTCTTTATAGTTACTATTCTTAGAAAAGCAAAATTTGGTAATTATAGAGAAAATATATAGAGAGATTTTTTTACTATATTTATATGTAAATGAAAAAGCAAAATAAGATGATTATAGAAAAGTGTGACTATAAATGAACATGACTATTGTTACTGTTATGACATGTTATATATTATTTAGCTATTTATTAATATATTTATATAAAAATTCAGTTAGGTGAGCATAGTATCATTACCAAGAGGAACTCAATATTTATCTATAATAATGATATTTCTCTCACATAATAATAGTATTTAACAAAGAACAATAATTATTAAAAATCCAATTGATTTTTATTAAGATAATTTAATTGGTTTTTTATTATAAATTAGATTTATGTCATAATACATACTTAATATAGATCATTTTTATTAAGATTTGACATGTGTTCTATTTCTATATTTTAATTGGTTCTTCTTATTATTTAATTTTTCTTTGTGTTATATTGGTATTACCTTGTACTATATTAAGTTTATTTCATGTTTAATTAATTTTATTATATAATAGCAAAGAAGTACCAATAGTATTTTAGTATTTTAGCATGTGTTAGCACTGGATTTAAATGTGCAACACTTGACAAATTGGAGTAACATTATGTGTTACTTGTAATACATGAAAATGTGTTAGATTCCAATTGGTTTTTTTTGAGTTAGAAATAGATATATAAGTAGTATGTATTTTAGCTTAGAATTATCATCGAATCATGAATTAAGATAATAATATCAAATAAAAATTGGTTGTGATTCACATTCTTTTGGTCTTTTAATTATGTCATTTTAACAAGAAACTATTATTCATTATTATATTTAATAAAATTATTATTGTCCAGTACTTCAGAAAAGCTTTGATAATTATTGTATTTGTTTTGTTAAGTTTCCTTGTTAAAGTTATGTTCAACCTCATTATTTAATATTTAATATTTAAATTATAAGTTTTTATAGTTCAGTATTTTAATCTTTCAAAATGAACACAGTTATTATTACCATTCTGAAATACTTTCATACGCAAAAGCTCAGGACAGTAACACTATAAAGAAGTTTGACTATATTATATAATGTATAAAATTTAAAGTCATCAAATATTTGTATTTTATAAAATATATAAATTTCTTTATTGAGTAAATATAAAAATAGATCTTTTCTTTTGTATTTACTTTTTAGTAAAAAGTTTATATATTTTATAAAATATAAATGTTTGATGATTTTATGTACCATATGATATATTTTTTATTTAATATAGAGTTTTTTTAAAATCATTTTTATTAATAATTATTTAATTTTCAGCACGTATTATATCACGTGTATTACTTTTAATTGGTTAAATCTCTCCATGCAAAAATGCATTACTATTTTTTCCCGTAACATTATATACATATTCTACATTTTACCTTATATGGAAATAATTTTCCTTCAAAAAAATTCAGCAATGGCGCAGCCATTTGATGTCTATAGACTTTCTGCAAGCGATAGTTAATGAATAACAACGATAACAATAATGGTTTCAAACAATAAACTTGTTCCAGATTACGATCATTTTAGTATAGATCGTCAGTATTGGAATTCAATAAATGCACCATAATCATGTGAAATTAATGCATACATGCATTTTCACGCTGGACGTGTCATTTTTTTAAAGTTTGTACAGAGAGAGAGAGCGTAAAGATGGCATTGAATCCTTCTTATTATGGCTCAGCAAAAAGATATATTATATATCCTTATTATTATAATAGAAATTCTGTAACATCAGACACTAATTGCAGTTATAAAATTATCTTCAAAAATAAAGACAATGTTTGTTATAATTTATTGCATTTAAACAAAGTTTCTTCTATTCCATTTTCATTTGCCAACAATGGTAATAAAGCTTCCTTACATACTTCATCGAATCCAAAAATAACGACAACAAAACCTGCAACAATATTTGAGCGCGTGACTGACAGTTTTAAGCTTTTTAGAAACTCAATTTTTAAAGTGAAGACTAGTACAAATAGTGATAACTCATCATGGAATCAAGTAATATCCGAAGCAAAGAATTTAGTACAATATGACCAGAGTAGCGCTGGTGGTGATATAAACTTTCGTAATAGTGACAGCATATCGTACATCGATCCAATGAAACTTTTAGGTGGTGATATATTAGATTTGACACAGAACATCAAAAGATTACTGAGTAGTAAACATCCTGTATTAGAATCAATCAGCAAATATTATTTTACATCACAAGGAAAACATTTAAGACCACTACTTGTATTATTAATGTCACAGGCTACAAGTCTAGCACCAAAACAATATCAAATATCCCCAGCAAATTATTACGAAATAATAGATACGCCATTATCATCATCACCATCCTCCTCCTCCTCTTTTTCAGAACTAATAAACGAGTCGCCAAAAGAGATATATCAACCGTCATTATCTGTACAAGGAACAATAATTCTACCGACACAACGTCGCCTCGCCGAAATCACCGAAATGATACACACTGCATCGTTACTTCACGACGACGTAATTGACACCTCGGAAACGCGTCGTAATCAACCATCGGCAAATGCCAGTTTCGGTAACAAGATGACAATATTAGCCGGTGATTTTTTGCTTGCTCGTGCTACTATTGCTTTGGCACGACTACGAAATCCAGAAATAATTGAATTGTATGCGACGATTATTACGAATCTTGTTGAAGGTGAATTCATGCAATTGAAGAATATCAATAAGAAAAATAATATTAATATAAACGGTCAAGAAAGCGAAAAAGTTTCTACGTTCGATTATTATATGGAAAAAAGTTACATGAAAACTGCTAGTCTGCTTGCAAATAGTTGTCGTGGCGCTTCAATTTTGGGCGGATGTACACCCGAAATCATCGATATCGCTTATGACTATGGACGTAATTTAGGTTTAGCATTTCAGGTAGAGTTTACTTTTTTCATATTAGATTATCATATGATTGTTATTGCTTGAGTGATCGATTTGAATGAACGAAAAGATTAGACCTGTGTACCAATGTAAAAAGAAATAAATTATTCTAATAATTTCGAGTAGCTCGTGGACGATATGTTGGATTTCACGTCTTCGTCCGACAACTTCGGGAAACCTGTTGGTGCTGATTTGAAATTGGGGCTTGCAACCGCGCCGGTGTTGTACGCGTGGGAAGAGTTCCCAGAGTTGGGGCCGTTGATTGATCGGAAGTTTAAAAATGAAGGTGATGTTGAAATGGTGAGTTTTCGTTAATTTTAATTGGACGTTTTTTTTTTTTTTTTTTTTTTTTTTTGGTTATTTTAGACGTATATTAATTAGTATTAATTGTTGAATTCATGTAATAGGCGCATAATCTGGTATTTCGAAGTAAAGGACTAGAAAAAACCAAATTATTGGCTGCGTTACTTTGTAAGAAAGCTGCTACTTCAGTCTTAAAGTTACCTAAATCTGATGCACGGAGTGCACTTATACAGTTGACAGATAAAGTTTTAATTCGTAATAAATAAATCACGTTTATTCTAAACAAACGTTAGTCATAGTTTGCATGCGTGATGAGTTTTTTCCCAAAATAACATTCGATTCTCTTTAAATAAAAAAAATAAAATAAATTTTCACAATGGACGAAGAAGTGTATGACCAAGTGTTAAAGTTCGAGGATGAACTTTACAAAGAAGAAGAATGGGAGTCCGATGCAGAAAGACAGATGAGCGATTCTCAAGATTTATTATTAAGTCATGTTTACTATAATAGTAAATTGACAGCTCCAAATCTAGCTCAATCTAATAATAAATCCTCTGGGAACTCTTTGGTTAATGGGAGGAGTAACACACTACGGACAAGTTCAAAAGAAGGTGAACTTCTAATGACTCCAAAACCAAAAAATAATAAACAACAGTACGATTCATCAATCTCTACTTATTCTAGAGACCGTAAAGGAAAGAGTAAAGTAGACGTTGATGAATTTCGTACACCCTCCCCTTATACTACTGCGAGAAATGAACGTTTCGTGACTCCTGAGCCTAAGTGTAACAATAACAAAAGTAATAATGCGCACTATGATTCAACATCGTCTAGAGTTAAGGGGAAGAATAAAGTTGATGAATTTCGCAATCCTTCTTCATCCACAAGTAAACAAATAAAAGATGGCACACATCCCGATACAATTATAATAAGTGACGATAGTGATATCGAAGCATCAGCAGCAGACACCACGCCTAGTAATCGAATTCATCATTCAAGTACTAATAGCACTTCGATCAAAACCCCGGAAACTGATTCGAAATATGCAATTGGACGTACCAAGGTCAAAAATAGCAAAGCATCAACTCGTATACTGGGATCAAAGAAACGAATACAACTTGGTGATACATCAGATTCCTACTCGTCTTCCGACAACGAATATAAACTATCTATACAACCAACCAGTGTACTTTCTACACCTTCAACAGATCCCACAAACAGCACTACCATCACTAATACTACCAATACGCCTGAAGGAATTTTCGTCAAAGAAATAATAACACCAGTCACAACTCCCAGTCGATTCATGAAACCGACGCTATCGAGTGGTGAATACAATCTTCCAGAACGATCACCATTGGCAAAACGTAACAATAAAGCCAGCAACAACAATCGATATTTTAATCTTCCACCACGTTATTGTCGAACATGTAATGAATCAGGGCATTTAGAACAGAATTGTACAAAAGCAGATAATTGGTCACATACCAATAATGAAGATGATGACGACGACAATAATGACCCCAACGATTTAACTACTAAATGGAAATATTATGTATATATCCCGAATTCTGTCGATGGTCCTGATCCAGGAGGACCATCTCCTGTGTGTTATCAATGTGGAGGGCGCGGTCATTATGGCGACGACTGTCCTGGAAAGAAAGTGAGAGGTAAAGATAGGAGAAATCATGCTTCTAAGTCCACTAGTAGACAAGATGATCGCTCTAAGCGGCGACGGCGGCAAGATGACTATGATCGATACGATCCGTATTATTCATCAGATGGTGAATAATCCGATTCATATGATCATCGTCTATGTTATTACTGACTGTTCGCCATAAGAAATTAAATTTTGATCATCCAGAAACTGAAAGAAATCTATTTGTTTGTTTAATTATGAAGGAATGTATTGTTGGGGGAGATTAAAGTATTACCACTGTTTTTCAGCTCATTAACTTTAGAGCCATTCTGATTACTGTTATTTAGAAGATTCTAATGCAAATATTCATACAAACTAAATATGTTCGAGTGAATCAATGGCCAAGGAAAATGATAGTTTATTGATTTTGATTTTATGGCAAATAAACGTAAGCCGAAGCGTAGCTTACACTACTATCAAGTACATCAGTCACCTGATTAGATTGTGCATAGTGGACAAAGCGGATTTCGGGATTTCTTATCATTGTTGATGTGTTATTTGTATTCTTTTGCATTTCCTGAACAGCGGAAATTAACACGCCAATTGGATGCCGACCACAAATTGTATTTCGTGTCTTTGACAGATAAGAAGCAAATTCTTGGTGATCGATACTTTCTATAATTGACATCCCTTGACGGTCGAGATTCTCAATGGATTGATATATTGGAATTATAAGTTTGTCTTTGGATTTATGTGTTAATTTAACAGCCAGATTTGGATCGCTCGAGTAATACGTGTATCGGAATCGTTGGCCCCTGATCACGCATATAAATAATAAATAATGAAACCATTTTACAGGTAATTCAAAATAATAAATAAAAGATGAAATGATACCAGTGACAGAAATCAGATGAAATAACGAAAAGATTATTTGGGTCAGCCAAGTATCGACTCAACAATCGTCCGTAGAATTCTTCTTGCGACGTTGACAATCCACCCACTAACACTGGTACTATCTTTATAGAATTGATCTTGCTATTATGATAATAAGGCGAACCGAATTAATGAATAATTCTAATGATTATGAATGAATAGAAACAAAAAGTACCTCTCAAAAATTTTGTAGATATAAGGTAGGTGCATTTCAATACTATGCTCTGCTTCATCATCTTTCTTTGTTAAGTCTGTAAAATGGCCGGTATCTCGCAGTTCTTTGATAGCTACATTATCAATGGAGTTAGTAATATAGGGAGGAAAGCGAGAATTCGTTAATTTAAACCTTCAGCGTCTAGAATAAGGTTTCCAAATGGAGTTTCGTATTCTGTACACCGAGAAAGAGCACAACTTGACAGGTAAATATGATGCGAAGGGCCCAGGATAAAGACGCGTTTTCTAATAATAAATATAATAATTCAATCAATTACAAAATCGTAATCGAAATAACGTAACTATGGCTGCTTCGAAACTTGCATTGATTCTATATCAATGCATTTATAAGCATAAGCTGCTGAAGGTCCACTGTAAGAATACCCTGCATGACTGTATATTTCGATTCAAAAAGACTATTTGTTGGCGCGCGCACTTGAGGAATAATTAATTAGGAAAGGGGTTGAGAAAAAGCTCACGGAGCAATTACGGCACGAGCGCCCTTTACTGGGATTGGAACGCCATTTTCAGTCGTTGGAGGAACATTTCCCAGCCATTCAGAAAGTTGCTCATTCAAAACCGAGGCTTTTTATTTAATTAACAATAATTTAAAAATTAAACATATTTAAGTGCGTAATGTTGTAGTATTTAAAAGAATTCACCGTTTCCAGTATACCAAGAACCAGCATGAGAAGCGTATCTATTCATGTTGTGCGGAAGAATGATCCAATTTCCGAGTATATGATAAAAAATTGTTCGATGAAAATTAAAAGCACGTGTTCCCAATTAAAGCTCCAATCAAAATTCTCTTAATTTCGCCCAGAATTATCGTGGCAAACATACCTGGGAAACTTTAACATGGACGCGGAAACACTATTCAACAAACTTTTAGTTCTTGTCGATATTCTAAAGTACTCTAAAACAACCAGTGTACTTCAATGGGATACATCTTATTTGCAGGACACAATACAATGCGCTTATGAAGTTGAGAAACAAGTACTTTGCATGTCTGAACAAGAATTTGTTCCTATTTATCAAAAGATACTTGAAATAACTAGAAGTGGAAATGCACAACATTCAATTAATGAAATTGCCAGAATTCGTCATTCTATTTATTTCTCATTGTTGGGTAATAATAATTTACCTGCCGAATTATATTATTATGTATTGAGTACTTATCCAGCCTCTGGTGAAAGTGGTTTAGGTGTTGGAAAAGACGCCCTTTTGCAGGTAAAAAAATGTCAATTCTCTTGGATTTATGGCAATAAAAATAATCATGATCTTTTAGGATATACAAAAAATTGGCAAAACTTGTGCTACGGCGGATGTTTTACTAGGAATGGGATTAACATTGCAAGAGAACCTAATGACAATCAATAAGCAATGTTCATACGAGCGTCCTGGTGAGAATTTTTTTTGCATACAATTTTTCATAATAAAAAACAGTATAAAAATAATAGCGAATGAGATTTTATTTAGAGCAATTATCTGTCATCTATGAATTTTCATTCAGGCTTCTTCCAGACACCATAACGAAAAGAGCGACCGCTCGTCCTCTCTTGGATAAATTTATTTCGTTGTTCGATGAGAATGGAGAGATTGCTGCACATTTTCTGGATCAGATAAGAGAAGAGGCTGTTTCAATTCCAATGAATAATTCTGAAGGAATGGTACTATTAAGTGCTTATATTTTTCGCGCTAATTTACTTTGATCTTTGGCCTTTAATGACAAATTTGTTATGACATAATTAATTATTCATATTTGCTAAAAAACAAAAGCAAATAATTGCACACTTAATAATATTAACTGACGAAAACGACTACAAAAATTCGTACAAGGCTAAAAAAGTTCAGAAAATTTTACTGGACTGGATTCTGTCAATTATTCATATAACTGACACTCAACAATACGAGATGATTCCTGTACAACTAGAAAATCAGTTTTGGATGTTGCATCCATGGATTCTAGCACAACTTTCGTCACTGAGCTACCAAATATTCGATTTGTATAGCCAGACGCTAATTAATTGTATGAATCAGGAGAAAAAAATTCACCAAAGAAGAGATTACGTGCACTGCTCAACTACTGATGGTAATGATGATTCCATAATAATAACACAATTATACTACAGAAAGATCGAACCAAATCGGCAGGAAACACAAAATTACGAAGCATCGGATGACATTTTTTTATTGAAGAGATTGAGTGAACATTGGATAGCTTTGAAATATCAAAAAAATGAAAGAGTGCAGTTTTTGACTAATCAATTATTAGAAAATGATTGGTTCGCATTCAAGAATTGTTTGAATCCGTATTCGACTCGGGAACAGTCGAAATTTGAAATATTGTGGATTGATTTTTATAATAGTATAGGAATGCTTTAAATAAAATTTCTGGTCGTGTTAAAAAATTTCCTTTCGATGGATAAATAAAATGAAGAATTATTTTCTCTAAAATTTAAACATTATATTGCGATTTTGATTTTGTTATACTATAATCAAATATCGTATATTGTCTCTTTTTCATTGTTTGGTTGCTTCTTCATTTGATAATGTTCATCAAATCTATAGAGCACGCGTCGGTAAGTTATCTTGAAGTGGTAATAAATTCTTCAACTAAATCCACATTAGCATCACGCAAAATGCCTTTACAAGCCTCCGTCTCACGAATAACCTTCCAATTCTGTTTAGCGAACCGATAAATCGCTTTCCGAAGCTGCAAAATGTCACGTTCCCAACCAAACAACAACAAATTATCCCAAGTATCATAATTTATCAATGCAGACAACTCCGCGACAATAACATCAATCAATTCATGAATTGCGTCTACGTGAAGAGTCTTTCGCATCTCTGCATCGTTAAATAACTTTTGAAGTTTTACCACTTTTAGCAGATCTGTTTCGCCGGCTACTTCTGGTAATATTCCCGTGTACAAATAAATTAGGATCGTGTAAAACACGTCGTAGTCAACCTCTTGTATTTGTACTTCTTTCTCTTCTTTGATCTCGAGTTTCCAATCGTTCTTTATTAGAGTCTTGAAGTAATGAGATCGTTCCGCAAGAATAACTTGATGTCCATAAATAACTCGCGAGTCGACTAGAAATTTTATATCACTAAAAGTAGGATTATTCAATGCTTGTGAGAATGGCAACTCATTCTTTGATTTCCGTAGTGCTTCCAGTTCTTTTAATTGTGCCTCGTTTACGTCACTGTTACTGCAAGGATTAGGTGTGATAATCACAACGTGCACTATAAGAGTATCATCGTCAAAATGCTGTTGATTGTGTGGAAACAAAGTAGCGATTTCTTCACTGGCTACATCATTTGTAATTTTATCATTCAAAGAAGCTTTCGTGCAGAAGTTTGGCCATCCCCAAGCCGGTTTCACCTTTGGAAACTCGTGTCGTTCTGTACGTCTTTTCACTACTCGAAGCACACGATCTTCACCTTGTTGCACCGGAATCAAAAGACCAATATAAAAGTTCACGTTGACTCTTGCCGATGCCAGCGCATCGTTGGGAAATATTGTTTCAAGATAGAGACTCAGATGGCCAATTTGTGAACTCTCGAGATTACCGTTCGGATGAAGTTTCAGACGCCAATTTACTTTCTTGTATGCGTAACCTGATTCGTCGGCGATGCAAACGGGAGACTCCCAAATTGGACTCTGTATGTACTGAGGTTTCGGTGTAAGGAGCGATACTTGACTGAATTTAGGAATGACCCAAGTGTAGTTGTGAACAACGCTTGACCCAATTGGATTGTTTACTTGGCAGGTGATTTCGTTTAAAAGCTGAAGGTCCATTTGATGTTGAAAATTGATGAACAACTATTACTATGAACTTATGACTCATACATAATCACGATATCTCTATGCTTTAAAAGAAATGACTCATTTATTTATAATACATTTAGAAACTCGAATTTTGTTTGTTTGAATTAAAGAAATCGTACAAATCACCTTCAAACATGGCTGGAATCGACATTATGCGCGAAGAGGAAAAAGTTGTCTTGGATCCTGCCACTTTAAATCCTTTGTCACCCGAAGTGATTTCTAGACAAGCAACTATAAATATTGGTAAATTGTTTATTTAAATACTTTGACTTCTCTCAAGCACACCTACAAAGAATCGGTGGTGCTCCTAGTATATATATTTTAATTTCTTTTTGATTTAGGAACAATTGGTCATGTAGCTCATGGTAAATCTACTGTGGTCAAAGCCATTTCCGGTGTACAGGTAACAACATAATATAAATTATTACCGTTAATAATTTTCCAATTGATTAATTTCCTGAATTTAGTTCTAATCTTCTAATTTACGCACATTTAGACCGTTCGATTCAAAAATGAGCTTGAACGTAACATTACTATTAAACTGGGCTATGCAAATGCAAAAGTACAAATTTGATTCGCTGAATATTTACGTTTTTCGTTAATTTTTATTAAACGCCAGAATTTTTTCACAATAGATATATAAATGTGATAATGAAGATTGTCCAAGGCCAGGATGTTATCGATCATATCGTAGCGACAAAGAGGAGCATCCACCATGTGAACGACCCGGGTGTGTTGGGAAAATGAAACTGATTAGGTATTGTATCTATTCGTATATTTATTTGTTTATTTATAGGTTGATATTGTTGATGAAATTTACGAAAAAAGAATAAACCAATTTTCGTTCTCTGTCGATTTTCCATTGATAATTTAATTTAATTTAATTTAATTGTATATTGTTAGACATGTTTCCTTTGTCGATTGTCCCGGCCACGACATTCTCATGGCTACAATGTTGAACGGTGCAGCGGTGATGGACGCCGCACTTTTACTAATTGCCGGCAACGAGTCGTGTCCACAACCGCAGACTAGTGAACACTTGGCCGCGATCGAAATTATGAAGCTCAAACATATTATAATTCTTCAGAATAAAGTAGACTTAGTCAAAGAAGCTGCGTGCGAGGAGCATTATCAGAGCATTTTGTCGTTTGTGAAAGGTAAAATTATTTATCAAATAAAAAAAATATTACGTTTTCTGTTGACGTTAATTAAATTTTTAATAATCTGTATGACTACAATAATAATTATAAAATAGGCACAGTAGCAGATGGTGCCCCAATTGTTCCCATCTCCGCACAATTAAAATACAATATTGATGCCATCAATGAATACATCGTCAAGAAAATCCCGATACCCATTCGCGATTTCACGTCTGATCCGCGTCTTATTGTGATTAGATCTTTTGATGTCAATAAACCGGGTGCGGAGGTTGACGAACTGAAAGGAGGCGTGGCTGGTGGGTCTATTTTGAGAGGAGTGCTTAAGGTAATTTATTGCTTATGTATGCACTATATCTATGTATAAACGCTAATATCTTGTTTCTGTTCATTATTTGTTATTGTTATTGTTATTGTCTTATATAGATTGGTGATGAAATTGAAGTACGTCCTGGAATTTTGACCAAAGATAACGAAGGACAAATTCATTGTCGGCCTATTTTCTCACGGATTGTTTCATTGTTTGCTGAACATAATGATTTGAAATTTGCAGTTCCTGGTGGATTAATTGGTAAGTGTAAATACAATTATTGTCATCATAAAAAATTGGTATTGCCGTTCAATAATATTATTATTCGATTTTAATTGCGTATCAATTTATTTTTTATTTAAATGAAAAGGTGTCGGCACAAGAATTGATCCTACACTTTGTCGTGCTGATCGATTAGTTGGCCAAGTACTCGGCGCTGTTGGAAAACTCCCGAAAATCTACACTGAATTAGAAATCAATTACTTTTTATTACGAAGATTGCTTGGTGTTAAAACTGACGATAAGAAACAGACAAAGGGTTGTATCTCTTATATTTATTTTTCGGCTATTGATTTTTGACGGAATGCAAATTATGAATAACAATAATTTTTTAATGATGACTACAGGTATCAAAACTTGCAAGGAATGAAGTGCTCATGGTAAACATCGGATCCACATCAACAGGGGGTCGCGTAATGTCCGTAAAAGCCGATTTAGCTAAAATTGCATTGACTAGTCCAGCATGTACGGAAATTGATGAAAAAATTGCATTATCACGGCGAATTGATAAGCATTGGCGGTACGTTTTTTTTTTATTTCAAATGTTTCTTGTAGAAATACTAAATTATTAAACGAAAAATAAAATAATACAGGTTGATCGGGTGGGGAAAAATAAAAAGGGGTATTGACATTCAGCCGGATCTGCCAACACAACAGTGTTAGATTTTCAATCAATAAAAATCTCTATTTGTTGTCGGAGGTGTATCTTTGGCAGGGACGTGATAAATCGAAAACAACCTCTTAATTAATCAACTAATTTCGTATTGTATTTAATCTTTAATGGAAAACAAAATTATTTAATGCAGTTATTTATCACTCGCGCACAATACAGTTGTGTATTCGTATCGGTATCGTAAAAAATTTATTATAAATAATGAATGGTTGTAACGAATACAAGGGGCGGCTGAAAAGTGAGTACCCCTATATCTCAATGCAGAACATACTAATAATTATAGAAAACTGGGTGTCTTTTGACTAGATATTTCCTGAAAAATTAAATTTAAAGTAAAAACTATTGATTTTAATTAAAGTTGTTTTTAACAGATTATATTATTTATATTTTTAAATTATAAATCAATTTAAAGTAACAAAAAAACTGTATATCATTTGAGCAATTTCTATTTAAAGTTTGAAATATGAAACATGAAAAATAAGGATCGGATGGGTCAGGATAACGGGTCCTAAAATTTTTAAAGTTATTAAATCTGCTACTACGTTAAGTATTACCAATTGATAAGTATGCATTGAAATATAGAGCATGATCAAAACTTTTCAGCACCCCTCATATATCAATTACACTAAATGTCAAAAAGCAATTACTAAATATACAGAATAAAATAATACATAATAAATAATTTCGGATATGAAAGAATAATAAATAATCATTAACATTAATAATAATTATTTGATAAATCCGCCGAATAATTCGCGTCGCCCATATACGAAGAATCCATTCCGCCCATATTCGAAAAATCCGTTCCAAACATAGTCGAGAAATCTATTCCAGACGTATCAGCACCAATTGCTGGATCCGTAAACTGGCCATTCTGTTCAGGGAAACAAATTAAAAAAAGTGTTAGAATTTATGACAAATGGTAGGTCAATAAAATCTGATGACAATAACACTTACATTTAGTTGGTTAAAATCAAACCCGCCAAAAGTATTAGCAGGAGGATTGAAAGCACCATACTGTTGTAGATATTTTTGATATTGTGCCATGTGCGCTTGATATTGTGCCGCCGATGGATTCACCGAGCCAGCATTCGGGTTAGCACGACCTCGCCCTTGATTTGCAAATGCAGCAATTGCAGCATTTCCTAATCCCGTGAGTAAAGGATCTCCATTCGGATTTCCTGTTAATGCGGTATTCAGCATTGCTACACCGAATTGTTTACCGAATTGTTTGCCGAATGATGCAGCGGCATTGGATAGTTGTGATGATTGTGGTTGTGATGATTGTGGTTTTGATGGTGGTTTTGATTGGTTTTGGTCCTTAAATGGTGAGTATGATGGTGTTGTATGATGTGCTGCGGGTGTTGTATGATGTGCTGCGGGTGTTGTATGATGTATTACTATTACTTGTGGTTGTGTTGGTGCTGCCGTAGTGGGAACATGTGTCGAATTTGAATGGACAGATGAAGCTTGAGAATGTTGATAATGATTTGTATAGGCAGAACCTTGAGAATGATTTGTATAGGCCGACGAACCTTGAGAATGATTTGTATGTACAGATGGAGGTTGGGAATGAAGACCTGTTTTTGAGAGATTGGGTCTGAGTATTTTGTATATGAAAGATTTTGATGTTTAAAATGGATATTAAAGAAAATACCTTGCGATTTTCGCGGGTCATACTAATTGGTAATAATAATGAATTCATGTCAAATAATTAGTTACTTGCTATCTTTTCGAAATCATATCATTTCTATTAATCCTTCTTTGAGATAAGTTTTACTTACCCATGTTGTAGTCTTGGTAGACGCGTTCACATCTATTATAAGTTGAAATCATTTTAGTATAAAAAGTTCAGTTTAATCTTATATGTATATATAATAAATGCTTACAGTAATGTCGTTTGTAATTTTCGTCATACTATTAAAATATGGTTAATGAAGAGATAGCGAGGAATTAGCATATTAAAGAAAAAGTTAAGTTTTTTATTCTCTTACCCGTTCCTCCCAGCCGTAAGGTAAAGGTCCAGCCATATCTCGAGTGCAATTGCAACTAACAACAAAAAATTAAATTCCTTATAACAAAAATAAATTCCAATGAAATAAAATTATCGGCCAGATTAACCAAATACGTAAAAACGTTTATATATTCCTACAATGAAACGCATGTACTACGAGACATTTTATCATTGGTGAATGGTAGTATTACATTAGAAACCTGTTCAACGCATTCTTACTAACCTGAAAAGGTGAAAAGAGAATCATACTATATTATCGTTACTAAAAATAAACGAACAATAAGTAGGAATTTCTTTTTTACGGACGATCAAACTTCTAGTGTACAAACAATCTTTGTGCTAAATTTACCCAGCCATATATATCGATAGATATTTATTTATTTAATAATTACATCTATAATTATAATCATCTAGATTTAAGAAAAGTAAGAAGCAGTATTATAATGATAACAGCCACAAAAAGTATCCATCTTCCCCAGGACCAATTAGTACGTGTAGGAGTTACAGGTGCAGTTTGTTGTTCTAGATCATCCATTGTTAGTTCAATGAGAGGTTGTGGTTGATTTGAATTTTGAGCTGAAGCATGATACGCAGGAAGAGGCTCGTCGATTGTTTGATTTGTCTCGCTTCGATGATATGCTGGTGGTGGAATGTCATCATCTTCTTCGCCTGATGCTATTGTGGTGATTGGAATTGATGTGGAAGTTTGGTTACCATCAGAAAGATTGGTATTCGTATTCGCAATCGTTGTATTTGATGTACTTATTATTGATTGTGAAGTGTCGTAACTTGGTGGAGGAGACATTGATCGGATTATTGGATTATTCTCCTCATCATTATTACTATTATTTGTATTACGAATATTATTACTATTAGTAGTAGTATTAATATTATTAGTATTGGTATTGGTATTGTTGTTGTTGTTATTATTATTATTATTATTATTATTATTATTATTATTATTATTATTATTACTATTATTATTATTTGGAGGGGGAGGTGGTATTGAATCTATTGATGATGCAACTGTTGAAGTTGTCGTTGTCCTAATTAGAGCTGTTGACAAAAGTTCTTGTTGCTCTTCATTATAAATTTGTGATGTTTCTATTTGTGTCATTATTATCAATTTTTGTATAAATTTAAATAATTCGTGCAATTTTACAGAATGATAATAATTCTGTTAATTAGTTTAGACAATATCTGTACAATATTTTACAAAAAATACAACTTTTATTCCGCAAAAAAATTCTCGTGGCTTTTATAGATAATTATCATACGGAGTTATAAGTATACCAATTTTCTAGTGCTGATTCAGTAGTGAATTTTTTTCATATTTGGTTCCTCTTGGTTGCACATCCTGAATCTGTGCCAGGTTTTGTTGATCTCGGAAAATTCTACTGTAATATTAATTAACATTAAAAGGTTGGTTTTAGGATTAGGGTTAGAGCTGAGATATGACTTATATATAAATTTGCCTCCCAGACGTTTTTTAATTAGTACTCCAAGTAAGATTTAAACACCTGTTTCTCGTATTTTTTGCATTTCTTGTATTTTTTCTTTTCTTGTGTCGGATTTGTTTTGCCGGTCTGATCAAAAATTTCTGCATTCTTATTGGATGC
>CAJVPL010001059.1:0-17032 GCA_910591945.1 Ambispora gerdemannii | reverse complement strand
ATGAGCAATGTATTATTAGCAATACAATCTCAAAGACAGATTTATAAATTATAATAATAATTCCTTTATTTAATATAATGTTTAATAGACATTATTACAATATGTTCAGAAAGTCTAGAATAAAAATAATAACTTTTATAGTACTCCTGACAATCTTGCTTAAGCTACTATGATATATTTTGATTCAAGATTTATATAATTTCTTATAAAGCTATTATACCAGAAAATGAATACTTTGTCAAAAGAGTATAGAAAGGAGTTTGTGCTTAATTATTTACTCTATATAAAGTACAAACTTTATTTCTTTGAATGATCAAAATTATGTGATAACTAATTAGACGTGATAATTGAGAATTATTATTTAAAAGAACTTGTTTATATTTAATTTTAATAACTATAATACATATTGTTTTTATACAAATCTAAGATATAACTTATCAGCTATATGAATTCATGTTTGCTATATCACTTAAATTCTATTGATCTAATATTCATTCACTTATTTGTTTAGTTATTTATTTGTTTGTTCACTTGTTAGCTCGCTTCACGTGATTTAACTTTTATCTAATAAGATATAAAATATGTATAATCTAATAATATGAAATATTATAATGAAAGATTATTATATAATACTATAACTATATTTTTATTTATGTATTTACATATTGAATTGATAATAATTTATTGAATTGGTAACAATATATAAAATTAACTCTTTTTAATATTTATTAATTTTTTAATATTTATTTAATATTTTTTTTAAAAAACTAATAAATTATATAATTATTAGAAAAAAATTTCAAATATCTCAGATTTGAAATTCTTTTTATATTATTATTTATAATTATAATTTGTTTTTAATTATATCTAATATATTATATTTCAATAATTAATCTATAATTAATTATACAGTCAAATCTCTTTATAATTATTATTTTTAAAAAAGCAAATTTGATAATTATAAAAAAATGTAATTATAGAAAAATTTTTTTACTATATTTATATATAATAAAAAGCAAAATAGTTTAATTATAAAAATATTTAATTATATAATCTATAGATTAATATATAACAATATATTTTTTTATTATCAAGATAAAATAATAATATTATTATTAATAAATTTTTTATTTACTTAGCATATGAATAATTTTAAAATAATATAATATATTTTAATTATAATAATAATATATTAGATTAATATATTATAATTATAATAAATTTAATATTAATTTGATACTTATAATAATATTAAATATATAATTAATATAGTTTTAATTTTATATAAAAAAATATTTTCTTATGTAAAAAATATATTTTAATTAATAAAAATATTAACTTATAAATAAAATTTATTTATTAACAAATTTTTTTATTTAATTAACTTTAGATCTTGTATTTTAATAATAAAATATATATAATTAACTCTTTTTAAATATATATCACTAAAAAATCAAATCTGAAAGCATATTTAGAAAGTTTGTATATTTATAAAGAGTATTTTATTTAGTAATATTATTAACTTGAAACTGATTTATGATATATATTTATAGAATAGAATTCTAGTATGTGTATTTAAAAAGAGTTAACTATAATAACTCTCAAAATTATAGAATTATATGTGTAATTTTATTAATAAAATATAATAAAAATTAAAATTTAAAAACAAAGATTTTTTTTGATAAAGTTATTCTAATTGTAAAGTTATTACAAAAATTTTTTATAATTAAATTTATATTTTAATTATAAAAAATTTTGCAATAACTTTGCAATTAGAACAACTTTATCAGAAAAAATCTAAAAATACAGAAAAAATATATATTAAACTATAATTTATAGTCTTTATTTTAATATAAAAATAAAAAATATTTATTAATAAAATTGAAAACTTTTATATAAGAGAAATATTTTAATTTTTATTATATTTTATTAATAAAATTGTACATATAATTCTATAATTTTGAGTTACTATATATTTTATTTTTATTTAGATAATTTAAATAAATTTTATAATATTTTTAAATTAATTTGAAATATATTTTTAATTAATATTTTGATTTTAATTTTGTTAAAGTTATTTTATTAAATATTTTTATTTTTAATTATATTAATTATAATCTTTACAAGAATTAATATAAAAAATCTTTAAAATTCTTAAAAAATTTTTTATTTATAAATTATTTAGTTTTTATTAAATATTTATATTATATATTATTATTTTAATTATAATAATTAAAATATAAATATAATAATATTAATAATATTATTTATAGTTTCTATTAAAGAATTATATTATAGATATTATTAATATAGTAAGTAACAAAATTATAATAATTTTATTAATAAAATTGTATATATAATTTATAATTTTATTAGTTACTATATATATTATAATTTATTTAATAAAAATATATAAATATAAAAATGCTAAATTATTAATTTACAGTAATATATATAAAATAAAATTTATAAAAAAAGCTTTAATAAAAAATTTATTTATATAATAATTATTATTAAATTAATTAAAAAATCAGACAAGATTTATAGTTTTCCAAAAAAAAATAATAGCTAACAGTTTTTCATTATAATTTTTTTTACATAATAATTTAATTTAAAACTTTATTATATAATTAAAACTTTATATTTTAAAAATATTAATATTTAATATTTTTTTCTATTTTTTAATATTAATATAATAATTTATTTATTAAAAATTTTCAAAGAATATAAATTTTTTTACTTTTTTAAATATTTTAAGAAATAATTAATATTTTATGTTGATTTTTTGGAATTAACTAGATATAGATAAGAAAAACAGTTTTTTTAATGAGCAAAAACTAATTTAATAATATAGTTTTCAAATTTTCAAGAAACATTTTTGGAATAACCTAGATATAAATCAGAGAAACAATTTTTTTTAATGAACAAAAACTAATTTAATAATATAGTTTTCAAATTATTAAACATTATTTAGTGAAAATTCCTAACTGAACTATTTGTAAAAAATCTTTAATATTTCAAAAACTTTATTAAGAAACTGGTTTTAGAGTATTATAAAAAAGTATTTAGCCAAACGATTTATAATTACCATAAAAATTTTAGAAAAATAAACATTTTCTGTGATTTTTAATGTTAATTTAAATATTAATTGACCATTATTTTCCAGGAAAATTATATTTTACATGATCAATACTTTTTTTATTATGATTAAAATACTAAGAAGAGTGACAAATATTAGCTAATATTTATTTAAAAAAATTTTAAATATTAATATAATTTTATATGCATGTATTAAATAAAATAAATATTTGTTATTTCTTTAATATCTTAGTATAGTGTTATTACTAGATCAATTCAATAAGAATTTCTTGAACTGGAAGATTACTAGAACTAACTGGATGAAATTATGTGATATAGTAATTCCAGTAATAAGTTGTTACCGAATGAAAGATTTAATAACATTTAATAACTTCTAGTAACACATAATTAAACAATCAAAATAAATATATAAATTAAATAAAATGTAAAAAGCAGTAGTTAATTAAAAAAATAATACAATATTACAATAATCCATATCTTGTAAATTCTCGAACATAATTCTTTAATTCCATCCAAAACCCGCTCTCAAAATCACGATACAAGCAGATCATGGAACTTCATTTTGATCGGTTAACATTACATTAGTTCCAGTGAAAATTTTCCACGTGCTCCATGGGAATTCACTGCATAGGGTACTTATAATAATTACAGCATTACAGAATTACGAGTGTATAATTATGGCAACTATTATTACGGATGCCTTTAGTGATTACGGCAGCCATAACAGAATTACAGGTGTCTTTAATAATTATAGCAATATATAAATATTACGAAAGCTCTATATAATTTTGGCTGACCGCAAAAATTTCGATGTCTAAAATAATTAGACTTCCAATATTATTTACGATTAAATAATTTCGGCAAATTAAGATTACGGCAAACCTAAAATTTTGTTAACGCGATAATGCATTAAAAAAATCGTTTACCATATTTTCTAAAACGAAATAAAACTACGTAATATAAGAACATAAACTGCATTATCACCACCAGCTAAAATACAATGTCTTCACCCAAAACTACACCACATTGGAAACAATACAACCGATTACCCACAAAGAAATATCACGACCCGTGGGCACGTCGCGAAGCTTGGCGACACCACGAAATGTTTTCTCCGCGGTACCAGTTGATGCGGTTGATACCCGGGTTCACGTGGGGTGTTGCCGCTTTCATAGTTTATCTTGGAGTGGAGAAGGTGATGGAGCATAATAATAGTATTAAGCTTCAGCTACAACATAGTAGTAATATTAAAACAGAGAATGAACATGGGAGACAGGAGTCGGAGTGATAGTCGAAGGTTTGAATTATGTTATTTAATAAAACAAACATTTATGCCATTTTTGCTCTGAGAATGAAATGCTGTTATACAGAAAAAAATTGAAAGTTAAACTTTTGTGTATTTAATTATTATTGTCAAGTTCAAGGTGTTGTGTGTTTATTATGGGAAATTAAAAAATTAAACTGATGGATTTAGTCGGTTATATGTACCAACATATTTATCTATCATGCAAAATACATCTTTACAAATTGTTAGTTTTTTTTTGGTTGTTTGAGCTTGGTGATCAAATTTTCAAATAATAAAGTAATAAATAATCTCACCGGCCCTCCCAATCATTATTAACGATATTCATTATTGTCATTACTTCTTTTGCACTACCTGCTTTCTTATACTCGCCAATAAATCGATAACAGCCTTTTCATTATCTTCTTCACGAACTTCTGATTCTGCCAAGGTTGACTGCAGCAGGGCTATATTATTATCATTATCATTATTGTTATTGTTATCGTTATTTGAAATCGCCGAGGATAATGTATCAACAATATTATCATCAGTTGATGGTAGGGTTTCAGATATAATGGTGCCAGTGCTACTCGAAGAATCTGGAGCTTCAGTGGTTTTTAATTTCTTGGCACGAATTAACGCCATTCGTGCTTCTATTTGTAATTTTCGCTTATCTTTGATATTTTGCTTGAGTGACCGTCTTTGTAGAGTCTAAATTATGGTTTGATGTAGATCTTTATGTGTTATGCAAAAAATTGTAATTTAGAGTGTTTTGAAAATAGAAAATACAAACCTCATTTCGCATCTCTTTCAATGCACGCATTTGCTCCTGACGTTCTTGTTCATCCTTTGAAAACCGATAGAACCCCACACCCTTTGTTCGAATTTCTATTTTTGGAGCAATTATCAGTATTAGTTTTGTGCATATCCATATCTAATCGAATATAAAAGAGGAAAAAGATAAAGTTACCTTTAGTCTCGTCATAATGCTGAGGATCTAAGACAAAAAAGTGCCAAAAAAATCTAATGAGTTTAATTTAAACCAAAAAAGAACATACACATATAAAATATTATACCCACTTTTCAACTCTTCTAAAGCTTCTTTTTCCCATTGTAGCCGTTCTTGCTCCATATACATATCAGCCGACATCATTGTAGGTTGATATTCGTCGCCATCCTCTAGTGATATGTTACTACTATTATTAATATTGATAAACGTTAAAGTAAATTTGAGAATTCCAAACAAAGGGCATTGAAAGTACACGATTTAGTATGCCTTTTTATTAAAAAAAGGATACGAACCTAGAAGGGAGTGGCGGTAATGGTTCTTTTGGGACTTGACTTTTCCTTGCTATGCGCGTACGTCCAAATTCATCAACGTATTCTACCCAAGGATCGTCTTCATCTTGCTTATTATTTTCGTCTTCATCATTATTATCCTATAATCATCATAATATTAATTAATTAATCAATTAATTAGTAAAAAAAAACAAGGTTGATTTAATTACCGATATTTCTTCAAATGCCTTACGATCAAAATCTACTAATATCTCTTCGGCAAGTGTTTCATCTATGATTAATCCATAAAAAATTAGCATTAAGAAGCCGAAAATCCAATTCGCAAGCAAAACAAGAAATTGCTTGAACATTAATACCTTCTATTCCTGTCTTTTTCAACTTGTCATACAATTTTGCTTTTTTCTCTAAGGCTATTCGACTCGCTTCAAGAGATGGTTCTCCAACTTCATCGAGAAAAGCTTGGTCGCGCTTTGCCCTTTCGCCAACTCCTTTATTTTGACGAACCCATGTCCCTGGTTTCTAAGATATGTCCGTTTTAGATACATTAAATATTCAAAGCAAGGCGAGAATAAAAGAAAATGCAGCAACCAACTTTTCCTCTTAACCGAGATGCTGCAGATATTGGTTGATCACCAGCTGCAGCTTTTTGCTGTTTGAATTCTTCTTTTTGTTTAAAAAGCTCCGCTTTGAGATCAACCACCTGTTCATAAAAGGTAAAGCCGAGGAATTCGAATCAAACATATATCCTATGAACAGAAAAGAAGAGACAACGAAGCTAAGTTTTACTTTGATTTCTTAACCTTAGGATAAATTCATACCGAGGCACTGCTGATATCTATTGCATTACGCGAACTTTGCATTGCGAATATATAAGGTTTTATGAGTAAATAAAAGATGCATTCCCTCATAGACTAATTAGTGGATCGTGTTACGAAATTCTTTTGTGGCACGTGTTAAGGAACTTTATGGATTCTTCCCAAATAGTGGTTTAACCTGTCGACTTTTCTGACAGCTACAACTACAGCAACAATGGAGGAGTTTGCCGCGTTCCAGAATCTGCTTTATATAGTCGACGAGACATTTGAAAACATCGCTTCAGAGTTCAAAACTCTTGTTCCTGAGCACAAAAGGTTTGGGGCCGCTTGCGCGTTGATGACCTCGTTGGAAAGTGGCGACTTGCAGGTTGAATTGTCGTAGTATCCATATATATCATTTGCTTTCTCTCGAAATCTTGTCGTATTTCGCCCGTGTTATTTTGCCGAAGAGTGGTGTTGATTGTTGATGTGTGTATATATGGGATCTTTTCGTGGGAACACTATTTACATAGGCAAAAGCACGCGTCGTAGCTCTTTACATTTTGTACAATTTGTACAATGTCGTCCCCATCCATCAAAATCCGTTCCTCTTGTTATTTCTCAATATCTACAAAACCCTTTCTTCGAATTATTCTTATTTGAAAACCAATCACGAACTTCTTGTTGAATTTCGTGTTGGGAAGTTGATTTTGACTGATAATGGTGCAAAGGTATTTTTCGTTTTTGTGTTGTCGAGTATCATACCCTGTGAATACAAAATTGTGAATGATGAAATTAACGATAACACTCTGATAATTAGTTGGGCAAGAAGACGGCATTGGATGTTTTTAGTCAATTCTCTGTAGCAGAAAATTCAATGTTTCTTGGCGGTCAAGAAGTTAATATCGCTAAACTCGAATACTATATTGAAACCGAATTAGATGTACGACTACCAAGCAAGGATGACCAGATAAAGTATGTATCAATTAGATTTATGCAATCTTAAATGATAAAGATCATTATCTAAACTCGATTACTTTAATGGGCTATTCATAGACAAGATATCTCTGAACCTTTATCATGGGTCGCTCTTGATGACATTAAAAGTGAAGAAGGAGCGGTTCTATCAGCTCCTCCAGTTATGCCTATAATGCATCACGAGGTGAACTTAATTTATCTATTGTCTTATGATTTGCCTGCTGAAATGCATTCTATTAATTAACAATACATATTTCATGCCAATATCAGCTTCAATGGCTCAATCCACATGGATTTGTTCCCGAGATAGAATGGGACTATAATATACTAGCAGATTTTTCTGATAGAGATGAAGTTCGATTCTTGATGACAAAAGCTATACATAAAGCTTTGACTATTCCTGAAGAGCAGGTACGTGTTTGTGATTACAATTTGCTTATCATATTCCAGATGATTATGACGAACAGTTCTAATTAACGAGAGGAAATTATGGTTTTTTTAGTATATGCTAAATCAATTCGAAAAAGATTCTAAATTGGTATTCCATTGTAATCTCTCACCCGAAATGTTACCCGATCTAATTGAAAACAATCCTAGAATAGCAATTGAAGCTCTACTGCAACTATTGTCGTCTCATCGAATTGGACAGTGAGTCACCGAATACATATCTCTTTTATATAATATAAAAACTACAACCACGCTTATCGTTTCTAAACACGTAAATTGTCTTCACTTATAGATATTTACAAGTACTCGTTTCCTCTGTCAACGTGTCTCGCGACTCTACTACAACCGACGTTGTAACAAGATTGAGATCTTCGATGGAGGTTGTCAATCGGCTAGCAACGGCCTGGCAACTGCCCCCAGAGTTTTTGCATAAATACATTTCTAATTGTATTCGTGCGTGTGACGAGAACGAAAATCAAAATATTCAATATCGGCAAGTTCGTTTGGTAGGTTTAACATGATTATTATCAGCAAATTAGGTTTCGAATTAACATGTATTTATAATTATTAATATAGGTTTGTCTTTTCCTTCAATCACTAATCAACAACAACATAATTGACATAAACGAGTATTTCATAGAGATACAAGCGTTCTGTGTTCAGTATTCACGAATACGGGAAGCCGCTACGCTGTTTCGTTTTTTAGCTGCATTTGAGAGACCACCTGTTGTCGAGGATATGGATTGGAATAGTAGCAACAATAATAATAGCAGTATTGTCGGTATTGGTAAAAATGATTTCGCCATGCAGGATGATGGACAATGTAAATTATCATAAATTTTATATAAATACATACACATATATATATAAATAGAGTATTTGTTGTGTTTATTTATATTTATTTGTTTATTGTTTGTTTATTTGTTTGTCCTTTAGTTTGTATAGATAATAGATCTTTGACTTTTTGGGCATTATGTATATTTTATTTATGATCAGTAAAAATGAAGTGCAACTTCCATTAATCGCGTCTTATACGTATTACCACGCTTTTTTATTTTAGAACGCGTATTTTCTCGTAATAAATAAATGACAAGCATGACGGATTGTTTGAGAGAGTACGGAATAAGACATGTTATTTCGGTAATTATATTAAGACTATTCATATATAAACGAAAAAGACATGCTTTTTTACCTTGCCGAAAATTCCAAGATCTAAAGATTTTACATTTTTGAAATTATCCAAAAGGAAATGACTTCGAAAGCGCCGTTTTACGGGTTAAGTTTTAACGAGTACGACCCGAATGGCGATGCTATTTTTGCTATTGTTGGTGGGTTGAAGGTTTGCATGCTTTTTTCAAAAATTGTTCATGACTTGCTAGCACCTCGTACAATTTCTTCTAAAACATCTTGTTCGATTTATAATCTGTAGGTTATAATTATTAAACTGAGCCAAAATGTATCGTCTACAAGTTCTCCTGGAGATGGTGTTAACATATTGCAAGTATACGAGGATGAAAATGTATAGATTTTATACGAATCTGTATAAATAGTGTGACTAGATATCATGGGTATAAAGGATCGCTATTATCTAAAGAATTCCGTGTTTTTGTTGAAACCTGGCTATGTTGTCATTATGGCCATTATATCCGGTCACACTGGTCATATCGCTATATTTAGGATATATTCATTATTCATTTATCCAAAATACCCTGCAGGACCAAGAAAATTTCTACTGCTGTACATGGTCTTATGACCTAATAACTGGACTACCTTTATTAGCGGTGGCCGGTGCTACCGGTCTAATAAAAGTGATCGATACTATCAAGAAATCTCTGGTGAAAGTGAGATAGATTTTCATTTTGATTTGTTATTACTCCCGGTCAAGAACCTTTTCGTGTATCTGAAATGTATTTCTTCAATATCTAGGTTCTTGCAGGACATGGAGATGTATGTATGTCCTTTCTTCTTCAACTTTTACGCTATTAAAAGTGGATTCTTTGAAATTTAGTTTAATGTAATCCTATAAATTTTTTTAGGAAATTAATGAATTGAAATTTCACCCATTATCACCCTATCTTTTACTTTCAGCCAGTAAAGATTTTTCGATACGATTATGGAATATAAGAACTGAACGTGTGATTGCCGTGTTTGGAGGTGAATGTGGACATCGTGAGCCTGTATTAAGTATTGTATGTCGAAAAATATCACATTTTTCATAACATTATACATATTCTAATATGTCTAATTAAATATCGAGGTAACAGGATTTTCACCTATCAGGCGACTACTTTGCCTCCGCCGCAATGGACCATTCCGCAAAAATATGGTCACTATGCACTCCACTTCTAAAAAATGCGATCCAAGCATCATTCACGTCCCAGACGCAACCGTCGGCCTCAACAATGACATCACTGCCGGTACGATGTCAAAAGCGGCTTCATCACATCCAAACATGCTTTTGCGCGGGTCCTAATAAACCTGCTCGGTTGCCCATCTTTGTCCATTTTCCATTATTTTCGACTATTGATTTGCACAACAATTACGTCGACTGTATACGATGGTATGGCGATATGTTGATGTCGAGGTGTGCAACCGAGACGCGAATTATTATGTGGAAAGCTTGCGATGTTAATTTGTCTCCTGCGATTGGATATCGTAATGACGATGGTAGTAGTAGTGTTGTTGAAAATGTTGATGATGATGACATTCGAGCAGCGTGGTTAGGAAAAACTCCTGTTGCCGGAGGTCCAGCAATTGAAAGCAAAGTAAACAAAATTGCTACAACTTTATTGACTTGTTGAATTTACTGTCTATTATTTGATTGTATTATTAATTATGTCTGTTTGCTTCTCCGTAGAGACCCACCAAATTCGACATCATCTGTGAATTTCCATTCCAAAATTGCGATATTTGGTTTATCAGATGCGGAATATCCTCGGATCATAAATTTCTGGCGATGGGTAATCAAATAGGTAGAATTTACATGTACGATTTGCAGAAAGCCATCCCATTCTATATCGAACAGTACATAAAAGACAAGAAAAAGATTGCGTACGGCGGAAACGTAAGATCCCAAAACACCACGAAATCAAATATCGTCACAAGAAGTAACAGTAAGAATGCAACAACCGCGGGTGGGAGCGGCGGTGGTGTTTTGAAAAAGACACCCACATCCTCAACTCCTAATACCAGATTATCCAAATCAAAGAGAGACCGAAGACAAGTCAATGACGATGAGGAGGAAGAAGGAGAGGGCGAAAAGCAAGAAGAAACAATCGTTAATTTGCCTGTTGATCCAATTGGTCATAATAATAATCATGATGGTATCCCGAAATCAGCCACCCAAAAAACCAACAACAAGTTTGAGATTCTTTCACCATCTTCAAAAGTAAAAAGCCAAACGAATAAAAATGACAAAGGAACATCATCCAATACGGCTTCCTCGAATAAACGAACAGATCACGGTAATCAACATAACCTCGGGCCCAGTAAACGATTAAAAAAACTAGAACTAATCAACCAAAATGATCACATGATAATGCGTATGCTGGAGGTGAACCAAAGCAATAATGCTATTCGACAGGTGGCATTTTCCGCGGATAATGTGTGGTTGGTTGCAATATCTGACGATGCAAAGATTTGGTGCTGGGCTCGAAATAACACCGAGCCTTTGGTTAATGGATCTTCTGTTGGTGGTGGCGGTGAACCTGAGGCAGAAGAAAAGGCAACTATGAAGATAGATTAATCACCGTATATTTATCTACTCGTATACTTGTTTTTTATTCCAATAGTAAATCTATTTGCAAAGATTTTTTATGTATAAATTATTAAAAAATAGATCACGTTTTCATATTTCTTGACATGAGTTTGTTGTAAATGAAAATGCAGAACTTTAATAGTGTACAGTATAACATTTGGCTAAGAATTAAGAATAGATCTTTTATAATATTGAATACCATAAAAAATATATTTTTTATTCTTGGTATTCATTCTATTTTCTATATTACAATGTTGATTATCAAACAAATTAGACATACTTTTATATAAATTTATAATTTAATTTCATTATTTTTCTTATTATTATTCTTTCAAATAGCGATCAACAGTGCTGAGGAATGAGATACATTTAATTAACAATACTTTTTATGGCAGTGCGTAACAAATGAATCTCTTGAACAACCAACTAACTTTCTAGTGTGTTCTCCCGTTATTATTGATTGAATAGTACTCACGATTATGTTGAAGAAGAGGAAGTTGTGGTGCATGGCATTGACTTATTTAGATAGTTTATACAATGCTTATTAATGCATTTTGTCAAATACGATGAAGAACTAAAAATCAAAAAATTGAGCATAACGTAGGGCAGCTCGATAATAATCGGTTTCGAGCATTTCAAATATCTGTGGGCGAGTCAACTACCCCTCGACGTGTCTTCTCTGCGAAGGGTATCAGCGTTTTGGCGGGTCTTTATGACATCGATCATGCGCCAGATAAATTGAGGCAAAATAAAGAAAAGATCGAAGAAATCATACGCGAATATCATTTCATACCAAGCCAAAGCCAAAATCTAACGATCAAGATGATAAACAAAGACAGCTCAATTCCGCCGCCCATGAAGAATATCCGCCAAAAGATGATTATGAGAATGTTAGACGGCTTAACGTGATCATGCGCGCAATATTGATTCATCCTCCTTTTATTTAAATGTGGATACCTCGAGATTATGATGCAGGGAGCACTTGTTTCCACCTAATCCAAATGCAGATTGGGAGAAATCAAATGCAGAAAAAGTTGAAGATTGAGGGAATTGGAAGAGCTTAGTTTCAAACTTTCAGATTCTGTTATTGAAGATGCATTATTCTTATTCGAGCATTAACTTACCGATATCGGCGATAGATTTATGGAAGCTTTTAAAAAGATACGTAATCAATCAACGAGTTTACTGATACTAATTGATATTTGACGATGATGACTCTGTTCTGAAGACAGAAAAAGTCGGGGTACAATGTTTATAGATATTTATTTATTTTGATGAGTGATTTGGCTGAGTGGATGGAATTTTTTCTCGGTTGGTTCGATAATTATTTTTGGAATTCAATTATTTAGAAAATCGGGCTTGTAATATAATAATGATTCATTCAAATTCTGTAATTTATGGGTTTATCGGTCCTTGTAGAATTAATATCAACGAATAAAATAATTTTTTTATGGAATATTTAATAAACAAAAGTCATGAATAGTCGAAAGTGAAATACAATGTATCTTAGTTGACATGATTTTAGTCGATAATAAACCCGTTATTGTTAGTTTATGTTATCTTTCATGAACAGAAAGTTCGGGTTAACTCAATTAAATTAAATTATTAGTAGTTGTAATCATGTGTAATAATCACGATAAAATTCAAACACCGAAAGTAGTTTGGGAGATAAATTTTTTTGTTACTAACAAATTAATAAATCAAACATACTCAATATCTATCTTATAAAAAGTAAATTCAAACAGTGAAAGTATGTGACCAATGTTGAGAAAAAGGACAAATCAATAAAATAAAACAAGAGTCAAAGGATTGGGATTCCATTTTGCACGCCATATTTTGCCGAACTCTTTGCCAAGAGACTCGCAAATCTTTAATCAAATAACGTATATGGCTGTTTCTAGCAAACCTTGAGCACTTAAATAAATGGCAAAAGGAAAGAATAATAATTCATAATAGAATGCATATAATTAAACAAAATATCAATAAAATTATTTGGTACAAATTATTGATTTTTATACACATCCATCCTTCGTCATAGACATCCTGTTCTTCTGGCCACCCGATAAATTTCAGTCTCTTATAAACACTGTCGATATTTGGTCGATTTTCTGGTTTGCCATCCCAACATTCTGTATATAACTGCACATAGCCATCGGGTGTTCCTGTAATTGGAGATTCACGCATGCCCATTACAACATTATATCCTATTGCTGATGGACTGATATGTGTCATTGGTGGCCGACCACTAGATAATTCCCATAATACCACTCCAAGGCTATAAATATCGGATCTTGCATCAGGCCAGTAGTTTCCCTTGAAACACAATGGCTCGATGTATGGTGGATGCCCACGAACAACTGACATCGAGTTCATACCATCAGGTTCTGTCCTTTTGCTTAATCCGAGATCCGCAATTTTTATTACATGATTGTGGACAAGGATATTTTGTGAATTCTAATAAATGAATTCTATTAGACATCAGACATTTTTTAATGAATTATTTAGACAAATACTAACTAAATCTCGATGAATAATGTTTTCATGATGAAGATACGCGAGACCACTAGCAATTTGTTTGGCCAATTCCAATTTATCCTTTCCAGTCATTGTGTTAAAATTCTTTTTGAGATAACTCCGAAGTGACCCACCGTCGGCATATTCAAGAACGAGCAAATAATTATTTGTGGTTGGATCTAGGGAAAGATCATTATACACATTTATATATATATATATATATATATATGAAAATAATAAACCAACTAATAATAGATTACAATTGATGAAAAAATACCTTTGGTTACTCCGTAGAATTGTACCACGTTTGGGGACATTGTAGTGTCTTGTAAGAGTTGTAACTATATATGTAAAAAAAATATATATGTATTATTTGCCGAGTAAGATTAAATGCTAAAAGTGGAATGTACCTCTTTAACCATTTCTCGGTAGTCTTTATCAGCAGTAGAATTTTGCAATCCTTTTAAACTTTTCACAGCAACATTTAGCGTTAAAGCAAGGTTGTGATTCCATTCGGCGCGCCTAACTTGACCAGAGCTTCCTTCGCCAAGAGACTCGCATAGTTTGAGATTTTGGTGGTCAAATAAAGTAATATGGTTTGTATTAATGGCTTTTTCTAGCCATTCCTCAGCACTATTAATTGCCATTCGAAAGAATAATAATGGGAAACTTTTTCTTTTCCTGGGGGAATTGTTTGTTGAATATCATACTAGCGATTATATATAACTTTTTAAAGCTTTTTTTTAAACAAAAAGCTAAAAATTACATAATATTATCAATGAAGGTTGAATATTATAACTATTAAATTTTATCAGCTTTTTAAATTTATTAGTAAATCGATTCAGCTTTTTTTTAAAATAAAAAGCTGAAAATTACACAATATTATTAATAAGTGCTGAATGTTACTACTATTAAATTGTGTCAGCTTTTTAAATTTATTAGTAAATTAATTCAGCTTTTTTTTAAAATAAAAAGCTGAAAATTACACAATATTATTAATAAGTGCTGAATGTTACTACTATTAAATTGTGTCAGCTTTTTAAATTTATTAGTAAATTAATTCAGCTTTTTTTTAATTATTTTTTTTATAAATTAAAAATGTAAACTTTTATTTTTTTTAAACAATTCAAAATGTCTATTAATTCAAGCGAAGAGGAATATGATCCAGAAAATTCTTCAATAACAAATTCATCAATGAAACGAAAAAAAAATAATGAATCATCACAACAATCAAAAAAACAAAAAATATCACAAAAAAAACAAAACTTTAAAACATCATCAATTCAATATTATAACTTACAACAACAAAACATTAAAATTAATTTATTAAAAAATGAAATTAAAAATAAGAAAAATAAAATAATTTTATTAAAAATAATATAAATCAACTTGAAAAAGATATAGATTTAATTGAAGAATATATAAATCAATTATTTCAACAACAAATAAATGAAATTGAATTTAATTTAAAACTTCTTGATTTTTATATAAATGAATTAAATAAATAATTGATAAATTTATTACATTATAAACATTGTTTTTTTGTATTATTATTTTCTATATTATTATTTTCTACATTATCTAATTTACGTTTATTTTTATTTTCTATAAATTTTTTCTTATAATATGATAATTCTTCACATTGTGGATAATCTAATAAATAAATTTTTTTATATTTTTCAAAATGACGTCGCCAATAAACTTGATTATTTTTTATTATAATTTCACCATCAATATCTTTATTAATTTTTTTAACTCGTTCAACCAATTCTTCTATTGTTAAATCATCTTTACTATATTTCAAATCCCAAAATATATTATAAAAATCATCTTTATTTCCTTTTTCAATTTCAATTTGTATTGTACATTTTTCTAAATCATCATCCCATTCACCAGTAAATTTTATTACATAATCTAATCGACGCATAAATTGTTTTAATGATTTTTTATTTTTCAATTGTGTACCATCTTCTAATTCATAATCATTAAAATTATATGCTTGTTCAGGTGATTTAGTACTTGTTAAAAAAATATATTTTGATAATAAAGGTGTAAATCCTTCATATTTTTTTTCAACATTATGATTTGTATCATTTAAAATATTAACCATATCACTCCAACTGATTTTTGAAAAAAATTCATCAAAAAATATTATTTCTTGTCCATTATAACCATTCCAATAATTTTTACCAGTTTGATTTTCAGGTTTATTATATAATGATTTATTATTAAAAAATAATTTATTTATTAATCCAGTTTTTCCAGCTCCACCATCACCATATAAATAGAATGTTACTGGACGCCAAAATCGTTGTTTCATCCATTCTGGTAATTCAAATTCTTTTTTATCTCTAATAATATTTTTCATATCTTTATATGAACTTAATCATCATGTATTAATATTATTAAATATAATTTTTTCATTTATTGTTCCATCTTTAATTGCAATTTCTATATTTTTTAATTTTTGATTATCTTCATATAATATTTCTTTATTATATTCATTCATTTCTTTTTTAGAAATAATATGTCGATGTTTAGTTGGTATACCAAATTCAAAAGGTTGAGTATCTTCAATTCTTTTACGTTTTTTATTTCCATTTTTATCTAATTTATAATTTTCTTCTTTTAATTCTTCATATGTTCCTTTTATTTGAATAAATTCAGCTCGACAATAATTTGATGCTTCATTATATTGTTACCATTTTGATGGGACTTTTGAAATACTCAAAGGTATTTATAAAATTTAAGGAATATTCAAAGGGGAAACTTCCAATGTCTTAATGATAATTCAAAGTCTAATAATACTTTATGGCTTTAGACTGAATATGAATTAAAGTACGACAAGTACTTATAGAATCA
>CAJVPL010001058.1:0-17062 GCA_910591945.1 Ambispora gerdemannii | reverse complement strand
CTAAGAAGTAAATACAAAATTTAATCCGTGAATATGATAGAATAGCCCCTTTCTGAGTATATTCACGGATTAAATTTGTATTTACTTTTTGGCAAAGACGTTTATACATTTTGTAAAATACAAACGTTTGATGACTTTAGGTGTTATGCACCATAATCACACTATTTTCAAGAACCGGCTATAGTAAATTCATCTATTTCATACTCACGTGAAATAGAATAAATTTTACTATAATAATATTTTTGCTAATAGTCAATTAACAAATAATTATTAATTCAGCTCGGGAACACTACTCCAAATTGGTATTACATGTATTTATTAAGTATATATACTAAATTTAACGTCAATATAACAAAAAAGTGCGCGGAGCACCTTCTTTACTTTGCGCGGTAACTCCGGGCTCTTTTTATCCATCTCGTAGGTTTCTTTGGCCGAACGACAGCTTTTTGTCGTCGAAAACGTTGCTGTTGGATGGTCGTCGCGAGTTTCTCCAACTCGCGCCGAATTTGGAGTCCTGCCTCGTTGATTGTATGCCTTTTTGATAATCACTTATTGTTTTAAAGATTGGCCATCAGAATCTCGGTTTTGCTTATCGCGATCGATGGTTTGAAATTTAGAGATGTCTGGTTTTTCGCAGGAGATAGTTTATTACTTCTTTAGTGTCGTTACATCGAAGAAAAGTCGTCGTTTCTGCTCCTTTAATAAATGGTTACACGAAATCTTTACAAGAAAATCTTGATCTATCTATACATGTCTAATCCAATGTGAGGATTTATCTTACATATGATGATATAATTTATTTATTAGTATAATATGGCTAGCTTACTACACCGCATGTAAATGCAAGCCTCTTATCATCAACAAACATCAGCTAAATGTGGAAATGAAATTACCATTAAAAAAAAACAAAAAAAATTAGTTGATCAAACCTCGTCCTTTGACACATTGTTACAGTTACCATTACTATTTAATAGCCATCACGGTTATCTATCTATCACTATTGTGTTCAAAATACCCCTTTGTGTGTAGGTAATACTATAAGAATAATTATACTATTATTAGTATCATTATATATTTACTAGTTCTCATCACAGAACTTAAAGACGCGCTGGTAGCTGTTGGAAGACTTTGTAAAAAAAGCACAGCTTAGTCAGTGCTTAACCTTACATACATACACATAAAATTTTCGCATTCATTCTTTTGTTCGCGAAAATTACATTTTTTCCCTTATTGAAAGACCTTTCTTCTTGCCCTCACCGCCGCATACTTTATTTATTATCTCTTTACCTCGCCGATATTGACGCGACCACTACTAGGGTATCCCTGTTTTTGAATGCTCAAAAATAATATCGATATAGCCACACACAGAAAACAAAACAGCAAAGCCACACTTGATAATAATATTGTTGTTAGTCTTTGCAGAACTGAGGATAATAAAGTAACAATAGCTACTTCTTTGGTGGCGTGAACATCTCATTAAATCTAAAACAAAGGAGACTCATTTCACACATAAAAACAACAACAACAATAATAATAATAAATGGATTGGCTAATGAAACGAGACAAAGAGTCGAATTCGACCGCCTCTTCCTCGGAGAATATTTTTGTGAAAGAGTCAAGTCAAGACCCTATCTTCAAGACTGTTGGGCTGATTTTAGCGCTTTCAAGTGGTGAGTGTAGTTATTGGTGGTGTTGGAGGTGGAGTTTGTGCAAGTGTTAAAAGTTTGAGAATTTTTATTAAATACGAGATTGTAGCTTAAAGATTGAGATTATTACAATAAATTTTTCGATGATTTTTATGATAAGAGTTTACGGCACCACATACTTGCATGTGCATAGTCGCGTTGCTTGCTCAACTGGATGTTTTTTACGCGTCGATTGCACGAATTAGAGTAAAATTAATGACAGAAAGTATAGTAATTCTGGCTAATACGTGGAAATTGGAGTTATAATAAATGAGAACTCGAACAATTAATTTTTAAACAAATATTGATTTCCTTTATCTTGTGGGACATTTTTTTCGTCATAGGTCTCTTCATCGGAGCATCTTTCATATTCAAAAAGAAAGGTCTTCTTCAAGCAAGTAAACCTGGTGAGTGTTTATTTAATTTTACTGCAAGAATGTTCTTATTCGAATTTTATATATTAATTATATATTACTGATGACGACAATTAGGGGCAGCCATCGGAGAAGGATATAGTTACCTGTCAAATGGATTATGGTGGTTTGGCATGACATTAAGTAGGTTTTAATTATTAGATTAATATATATTTATATTAATTGACGTGGGATGATAATAATAATAATTATTTCTATCGATCTTAATCGATTTTTTCCAGTGATAATTGGAGAAATGTGTAACTTTATAGCTTACGCATTCACACAAGCTATCTTAGTCACGCCTCTAGGCGCGCTGAGTGTAGTTATCAGGTATGAAGTCGTTTTTTTCGCTTTCTAAATATGATTTTGGCTGATAATTTACATAAATAAAAAAATAATTATATTAATTAATTTTAGTGCTGTCCTTTCTTCGATATTTCTTAAAGAGCGACTTAATATGCATGGAAAAATTGGCTGTGCTCAGTGTATATTCGGTGCTATTATTATTCTGATGCACGCACCGGATCAACAGACAGCTAATACTATTGATGAATTTGAGCATCTGTTTATTCAGCCTCGTATGTAACAACACTATAATCATAATTTCCGTTAAAAAATGGTTTTCCCTCGGATCGTAATTAATTAATTGTATTTAAAAATTTGTATATAACAAATTAGTTTTTCTCGTGTATGTTGGCCTCGCAATTCTCGGCAGTATTATAGTAAGGTGGAAAATAGCACCAAAATACGGCTCAAAAAACATGTTAGTCTACATCGGTATCTGTTCGCTGATTGGCTCGTTATCAGTCGTAGCTACTCAAGGTTTCGGACGCGCAGTCATAACCTCATTCATGGGCGAAAACCAATTCAAACATTGGTTTCTGTATTTTCTTGGTGCATTTGTGATCGTCACGCTACTGACACAGCTTAATTATCTCAATAAAGCTCTAAATCTTTTCAATACTGCGATGGTTACACCCGTTTACTATGTCACGTTCACAAGTATGACAATGGTGAGCTCAGCTATTCTGTTTCAGGGGTTCACAGCGCCCCCTGTGAACATCGTATCAGTAGTTCTTGGATTCCTTGTGATCTGTAGTGGTATAGTGCTATTACAAACTTCGAAAAACAACAACGGTGATGGTCGAGGAGAAGGAACATATTCGCACGATCAAAGAATTAGTATGGCAAGTGACGTGAGTCTTGAACCGGGTGCCTCAGAGTTCTTTGGTAGTATACGTCGGTACTCTATGCATCATGGACGAACACATCCTGCACATTCGTCAATCGTGCAACATCGACGAAGTATGAGCTTGAGTTTTGGTGGATACCCACGACGAGGATCTACTAACGATAACAATAATCACAACATTGATAACAGTAGTAACATATTATCGATCATTGATGAACAAAGCACGTCAAATATTTCTGTGCCAACTAATCGTGATAAAGGTATTCGTGGAAAGATTGATACCACTTCCACAGAGATTAGTATAGCAATGGGTGAAAGTCCTTATGATAAAGATGCTGTCGAATTATCAAATAATCCTTCAAATAACAATAATAATAATAGTAATAATTCTTCGCGACATTCCACAGTAAGATTTACCGAATCAAATACTGCAATTCGCACAACACCATTTATTCATGCAACTGCACCATCCATCTCATCATCAATAACAACGTCACCGCCAAGTTCACCGCCTCAGCCACAGTTAATTCTCCCACCACCATTATCACCATTACAACACCCATTAAACTATCTGAAAAAACAGCTGGGATCGTCATCAACAGCTGCCCCAACACCTGCTTTCCCCGAATTCACATCTTTAAAACACACCAGTGAATCATATAGCGGTACAGAAGTAGATCGAAAAGGAAGCACAGCATCCAGACGATCGCAGAATAAGCTTTCGATCATAGATAAATTTAAATTTGGACTTCATCCTGGTGGTGGAAGTAGTGGCGGTGATGATGATAATGAGGATTACGAGGAATTAGTGAATAAAGCTAATGTAGGTGGAGGTTCCGAAGCGATGATACCTGTCAAAAAGAAGGGCTCGAAGAAAAGTATTAAGGATGCAGATCGTAAAGGAGGTAGTGGATATGGAAGTGAAGACGGTGATGATTCAAGTGGAAGTATAAGTCCAATAGAATAAGTTTTATTTACCCTGATATTACATTCTTTGATTATATAACTTTTTTCCCAAAGAAGACAAAAAGAGAATAATATCATGATAAAAAACCTCGGTCAAAAAAAGTCTATTTTTACCGATTTTTGTTTATGTCTCACATTAATTATATATTCATCTCAAATACAAATATATACATATACACACTTTCCTTCGAGCAATCTTGTATTTATTTTTTTTGTAAAGAAACCTACTTATTATTATTCTGCTACCTTTATTTTATTACGACTATTACTCTTTGAATCTCTGGTCGCCAGAAGCGGTTATACTGTTATAATTAATTATAATTAATAATATTACTGGTGCTGTGTTGAGAGGGTCTTCAATTATTAAAATCTGTATATTATTATTGTCACTTATTATCATCACCAATATAAATATAAATACATCAATACAGCTTTGTTATAAACAATATTATCAGGACAATCAATTCACGGTTGATCGTTGTTGTACGATCTTTCAATTCGGGGTCCTCACGAGTTAAGGAAGAGAAAATAAAGACATGATAATTGTTTCTTTTTCGAATTCTAATAAAACCGAGAGTCTCATTCCAAATTTTTTGTAAATCCAACAACGATTTCCAATTAGTATGATGAAAGTTTATTTATATGGCATCGGATCCAAAGGAGAGTGGTTACCGACAAAACACTCATCCACGAATCTGCTCGCCACGGGACAATCATATACTGTACCTATTAGGCATCTTTTTCTGCTACTTTACTTGATACTATAAAGGATCGACATCATTTTTATATACAATTCAACCCCCGTTAATATGATAGGTGACGAAACTATTCTATATACCAGGTTGGTGCATAGTAAGTCACGTGGAGAGTTTTGGTACAAAATAAAATGAAATCAATTAACGTTAATATGAAATCAAAATGAAATTTAATGTGGTGCATAATGATAACATCTAGCAAGCTTAAATCTGATTGGTTGATCTTCACATTTTAATTTAAAAAAGATGATCATCCAACTTTAAATGGATTCGCAGACAATAAAATTTTTTCGACTTAGTAGTATTATATTCTATAAACCGTTAATTTGAAAAAAGGTGAAGTAATTCGGAAGTTAGCTATAGAGACGTTTTTGCAATTTGGTATTTCAGAATTAGAATTTCAACAAACTAAAATATACGCATATTAATTTACTATTTGTTGCCTTTACAGCGTCCTGTTGGTGAGAAAAATGGTGGCCTGGATGGAGAAGATGATATTATTTATGAAAAGAATGGCTTTATGTAGTATCTAATAAAGTGACTATAACAAACATTTAAATTTAGTTGGCAAAGCATTATGCAGAAAACATTATAACAACTAATTGTTAATACTAAAAAAATCATACTTATCGCATTATTATCCTTTATTAATGATCCCTTTATTAACGTTAAGAAAGCATGCTATTTTTATCAACCAATAGAATTTTAAAAATGATCTACAAAAATTAGCCAATCGCAAAGAAAGCCCGTTATGCTTCTAACTCATATTTTATGAATTCAATAACTTCTAAGAAGTAAATATTATAGAATATGTCTTTCCTGATCGTATTCATATTCACGAATTAAATTTTTGTATTTATTCTTAGAAGTTTAATAAATTCATAAATACTATCTATCTATTGATGAGTTAGATGTTATGCACCATAGTATCAATGTCAACGATGAACCGTCACAAACGGCGTGACGCAAGGTTCAAAGAACTTGCTTCCAAAACTGCTATAATATTATTACGTATAAAAATAATGTAAAAAATTACGATCTTAAATCGTAGCAAGAAAACTCCTTGAGTTTAATAATACTCATCATTATCTGTATTGTTGCCATCTTAAAACCAATTGCGTATTTACTATGCATGTACACACGAGAAAAGTAAAATTACAAATATTCTCCGATAACTGAGAATTCACCGAAACTCTAAACAAAGAAGCTTAATCCACCACTTAGAGCGATTAACAGATCTTTTGTGCAACGAATCCAAGTTTGGATTTTCATCGAGTAGTACTCGCATTAATACATTTGGAACAAACACCCAACGGACATTATGGAAGTTCAAAAATTTTAATATCAGAGTGCTAGGAACAACACCAATTTGACCATTGATCGGATAGATCGAATGTGACGAAGTGAAGATTCTCCTATTCCTTTCCATCATTATATTTAGTTTGAATCCACGACGATTCTTTCTACGATGATTGAGATGAAGACGACGACAATAATTGTTCTTTCTAAATTGTTGGTATTGATGTTGTTAATGTTGGTGTATTTATTAATCGAATGAAAATGTTTTCGAATAAAATAAAAGTGAACGATATATAAAAAGATCGCATCGATCATCCACTAATTTGTGTGGATCGGAGAAAAGCTTCAAACTGGCGCATTATTATGCGCCTGACAGAGTCCAATACTGAGAATTTTTGGTATTTCTAGAATGGTTCCCAAAACAGCAATGATTAATTTTAAGGAATTGATTTTTAAATTAGCAAATCAGATAAAATTAGGTCTATTGAATCATCGAACCTTTTCAAACCATATGGCAGTCAAGGCAAAACCTTCGCGTGAAAGAAAAACACAAAGCAAGCAAATAATAGAACTGAGCTCTCTAATCGGTAACGGTAATTCCAAACCTATACTTCAATGACCCTACGAATCAGCCATTTTTTATTAAACATCTTGAAATCCGACCAGACAACTAGTTTCACATGCGTTTTTTCGAGGCCTGTCTGAAAAGGAAGGAAATTTACTGATATAAGTATGTAGCAGTTGGAGACGCGCTATTTTCTACAAGTAAATTGACCATTTATCATTATATAAATTGGGAATGATGGGGAAACAAAATAACATCTATTTATCGATTTTTGATTTGGCTTTTTACGTGAATCTCTTAATTAACATTATTATTATTATTACCATTATTATTAATAAGTATTTATAAACTAACAATTAGCACTTCTAAATTCCACCTGATGCGGTATTAATTCTGGGTCTATTTCCCTTTTCCGTATTTTCTCTTGGAAGTACCGATCTACTTCGAACTGGAGGTTATGCAATTTGGTGTAAATCGCCTCCAATGCCTTCTTTTTTCGTGGTGTTGGCTCTTTACTCAGTTGTATTGCGTCAATATATGAAAGCAAATCATTAATTTCTCCCTGATGATTAATATTATTGTTATTTGTGTTATTATTGGGATTATTTCTTCCTCCGATACCCATTCGGAATGTTGGCGGTAAATAGGTCCATGCACTTCCATTACTAGCAGCACCAGGTGATGCAGGTATGCTAGCACCGGTTTGTTGATTTGTCGTCAAGGTGTTAATATTTGTTTGACGAAGTGGTGTGATGTCGGACTGAGCTGGTGTTGAACCTTTATATCCACGTGATGAATTCATGGTTCGATTATTAGTAGTATTAGTTAATTTTGTCGAAGAATTCCTGTTCGATGATCCCATTTGTAGGCTATTTTGTGATGATGTGGATGTTATGGGTGTTGTTGATATTGTAAATGAAGATGCTCGTGCAATATTATCTTTGGGAGCGATTGGCCGTGAATTAGCAGAAGTTGATGCTTTAGTTTGTGAATGAGTGACAGACGCGGATTCATGCGGTGGTGAATCCAAGTCAATCACTTCGACATGAGGAGGTGGTGGGACAACAGGACGTGATGTTTTCGATGTTGGAATTGACGGGACAACTGGTGTGGTGGTTTTATCTTCTTGCATCTGTTCTGAATTTTTATCTTGTTTTTTGTCGTTTACGAAATTCTCCGAGGCAGGTTTCGCCTGATTAGTATTAACGGTGGTGGATGTTGAGGTGCTGTCCTGTACAAGTTTTTGATGTGCATCAATATCCTTATTAGTTGTGTCATTCGAAGGCACAACGACGACGTTCGAGTAATGCTGTTGATTAGTTTTATTGATAGCCTGTGCCTGCATCTGATTATTATTATTATTACTATTATTGTTCAATAAAGCATTATTATTCGCCACGTGATGGGTTGCCTGAGTTCGAAGGAGCATATATCCATGATTAATGTTATTAGAGGGAACAGAAGGTGTCGGTGATGAACTGTACCCTTGTGAAGCCAAGTAACGAACTTGTCGATGCATTTGTTGTTGTACATACATTTGGTATGCTAATTTTCGTTCTTGCTCTTGTCGTTGTCTTTGACGCCATGCTTCTTGTTGATATTGCATATATTGAGCGTATAATATCTCATTAGGATGATGATAATTTTCTGCAGCGACTCTTTGAGCGGTAGTAGTTTGACCCGGATATCCGCTAGCAGCTGGAATACCATGTTGTTGGGGCATTTGAACTTGACTCGAACCCTGAAATTGATGTTGAACCTGCGATGACGATGACGACGACGCCGAAATCTTAAATTTACTTTGTAGCTGTGCTTTATCAACTGACCCAATTGAAATCCCTTCTTGTTCGTATTCACTGGTAGTTGCGGTGCTGGCTGTGTCGGACATTTCGTCTTCTTTGAGGACGAATTCGTCATCGTTATCTTCTGCGACAGGCTTTTCAGGTGATTTATCTTTCTTTGAGCGTCGCTTTTTGGGCGAATCGTATTCATCTTCATAATAATTGACCTGTTTATTATAATGTAATAAATTAATTAATATATACGCAATCAACCAATACAAAATACAAAGAAAAAAAATCAAAACCAACCACTTTTGTCCGTTTCCTAGTCATTCTAACAGGAACCGAAGCTTCTTGCTGCGCAGCCTGTTGAATACGTTCTTGTATCAACTTCTCCCAAATGTCCGTTCCTTCACCATTATTTTCAGCACCATTACTTCTCCTACCGATACCATTCTCATCCGTCACCTCCTCCAATAACTGGTTCTTCTCGAGATCCCAAATCCTAGCAAACGATAACCCATGCAAGTCTTTAGATTGTGATGACTCATCAGTCGGCGCTACATTCTCCAAGTAGCTACGGTCCAATAGTTTCTCGATATCTTCGTCGCGGTACTTCAGCGCTGTTTCGTCAGTTTCATCAGAGAAAAGTGCTTCGGCGCCAAATCTTAAGACACTTTCGACGTCGTTGGCATCGAGTTTTTCTTCTTCCATTTTTTCAACGATTAGATGGTCGAGAACTAGTTTTCGTTTGCCGATTTGGAGGATGCGTTCTGTTTATATTTTTTAAGATTGAAGAAACTTCTGTTTTTGTTTCTGAGTATTAATAATCAAATGATTACAAATATGATGGAAATTATCATTACCTTCTGCAGAAGATCTTGTCACAAACCGAAATACTAATACTTTCTATATCAAAAATATAACTCAGCTTTGAATAAACAAATAACAACAAACTTTTATCTATAAGAATAAAAACATAACCCACTTTATCTTGCCCTATTCTGTGCACGCGACTAAGTGCCTGCATATCAGAATGAGGGTTGAAATCAGGATCATATATGAATACTGTATCAGCGCCAGCTTTATTTTTGATAATTAAAGAAAGTTAAATTATGAAATTACGAATTTTGTAAAAATAGATAAGTAAAAATTGATATTTTGTCACACATACTGAGATTCAATCCGACTCCACCAGCTCGTGTGGTCAACAAAAAGATGAAAATTTTAGAATCTGTAGCTTGAAAAGCATCAATTTTACTCTGTCGTTCATTTCCACTAATATCGCCATCCTATTAAGCAAAATAAGCAAAAAAGCCAGCATTTTATTAAGCAAAAATGTTTTATTTAATTCTCTTATCCTCCCCCAAAAACGATCATTCAATATCTCCTCACCCTTTAATAATACGCAATCAAGCATAAAAAACAACCAAAAAAACTCACCAATCGCACATATTCCCACCCCTCTTTAATCACAAAATCTTCAAAAATATCCAATAGCATCTTAAACTGCGAGAACACCAACACGCGATGTCCCTTCTCCTTCAATTTCGGCAACATTTTCTGCAAAAGCAGAAGTTTTCCACTGGCTTCAACCAGGTTCTTGTGTACGATAACTTCATCTTCGATGCTAGTGTCTTCAATGCCGGGCATCAGGTACGGATGGCAGAGGACTTTTCGGACCTCCATCAAGACATTTTGAAGATTCATTTTTCGCGTTTTAGCGACGGTGGTTTTTGATGATGTGATGGTTTTTAAGAGTTCGACGTTTTTAGCAAGGATTTCTTTGCAGAGTTTCTTTTGGAGAGATGTCATTGCTACGGGAACTATGATTTCTGCCTGTTAATCGATTAGGATGAAGTTAATAATTTATGAGCTATTTCATATAAAAATTAAAATGATGAATAATTTATGTAACTAATAATTACTTTTGGCGGTAAAAAACCCAAAACCTGTTCTTTAGTTCTTCTCAAAAAGTAAGGTTTCAACATTTCGTGAAGCTCGTCCAATTTCTCTTTATTGAATTGCTCGTACTCTTGAGCCATCAATTTCGGATCCTCAAAATCCTCAAGTCCCAAAAAGTTCATCAAATTAAACAACTCCTCAATGTTATTTTGGAGTGGAGTTCCTAAACAAATAAAAAATACGAAATTCAATAAGCCAACAATCCTACAAAAAAACATATTTTCCAACTACAAATACAAACCTGTAAGCAAAATACTCTGCCTTACATCTAATCTCTTTTTCAAAGTATTAAACAATTGGCTGCTAGCGCCGCCTTTCAACCGATGAGCCTCGTCGACAATAAGCGCTTGCCACACCGGGACTTTCTCAAACACCGACGGATTCATGTTCATAGTCTCGTAAGTGGTAATAACAACATGACATTTAAGGGATCGTAGTTCTTTATTCGTGTCCGGGAACGGATACAGTTCGTATTTCTCAATGACTTTACGATTTGGCGTTTCGCCGTGGTACTCGACTACTTTCATTTCCGGTGCCCATTTTTTGAATTCGCGCACCCAGTTGATGGCTGTTGATTTTGGTACGACGATTAGGTAGGGGTAGTAAGCGTTCTCATGGAAGAGTATTGAGAGGTAGGAGATAATTTGGATTGTTTTACCTGTTAAATTGAATTTATGGTTATTTGGTTTGTACTCTTTATCCGTTGATGTAAACACTATTATTAATTATAGGAATTAACATTTATAGCATACCAAGTCCCATATCATCCGCCAACAGACAAGATTTTTCTCGAGACCACTGGTACAGTAACCAACTGAACGGAGGAAACAATTAACAAACAAATATTGAAAGTATATCAATAATATTAGACACTCCTAAAAAATGCAAAGAAACACACAGACCAAAAATCAACATACTTTACACCGTCCTTTTGATAATCCATTAATTTCCCAGGAATATAGGATGGTTGTTCCTGGAATTCCTTGAAACCACCTTTAGATTTAATTTTTTTTCCAGGTTTAATCTTCATTGAATTTAAACGTTCCATATACGCGACTTTAAAATCTTGATCGTTTGGATCTAGATCTTCTTCCCAAGTGGCTAAAAGATTAAATATGAACAATCCGAAAAAATTAATAAACTGTCCTATCTAATGTAATCAAATAAATAAACAAAGAATTATTTACCCTCTTCATAATTCAACCCCTGCCATTTGACAAAAGCTTGTTTCACTTGATGAATAGATGTTTCTTCGTCACTCTCATCTTCAAACTCTATGCTCGCTAACATTGCATCATTTTCGTAGTAAACATCGAGAACACGATCAACCTTTGTCCACTCGCTCTGAATGACTTCCTCTTTTCGCAATGGGGGAAGCTCTTTCTTTTTGAAAGCGCGGAATAAGTTGGGTGAGACGTACATCAACCATCGTTCAGAAACCCAATCAACTTTTCGATAAGATCTTTGTTTGAATTTTACGAGGTATTTTCGATCTACATCAGATGAAGATGGGCCGAGAGGTAATGATGTGGATGAAGATACTACAGGTTTTTTCTCATCGCTAACAGTTGCACCGTTATTAAGTGAGGGGGAATCTTTAATTACGTTTTTTCCTTTTTTATTTTTGTGGATTACTTCATATGTTAAAATTTTATCTATTTCATAGTCCCACGTGAGGCATTCAATGCACTTGCAATCTTTCCTGTATATTCTGATCCGGCGTTCTAACGGTGTACTACCATGCGCTTTCGATTCATCTGTCAACGGCCGAAGGCACCGATAATGACCGGTATAATAACATCGATGACACCTAAACAATGTCTTATCATAACCACTACCAGTCTCAATTGACAACTTCAACAATCCATCTTCAACTGAATCCACTTCACTTTCCGAACCATCATTATCCTTTTCTTTGTTCTTATTTGTAGCCCTGCTGCCTCCGCATTCTAAACAACTCGGTACCTCCTTGAGACACTTTAGACACTTGAATTTTTTCGCGTTCAAGTTATGCTCTGCAACACATCCACGATGGTAAGCAGACGAACAGTATTCGCACAACAAAAGAACTTTATCTTGGTTGGCATATTTGCGATTATTTGTCGCGCTGTAGTATCCCTGCGTACTGCAATGCTGACAGAATTTTTGGTGTGCAGTTTCGAATTCATTTTTCGTGTCTGACGAGTCTGAGGAGGACGAATCTGAGATAACAATTCGTTTCTTTTCACGTTTAGGTAATGCAGCTCTTTTTTTGATCTTTTCGCTTTCTTCACTGTCGTCATCATCACTGATGACCATGTAATCCTCGTCTTCTTTATATGAAACTTTTTTCTGTGATATGGTACGTTGTGAGCGACGACTGCTACGTGTACTGATTCGCGGTTCCATAACGAAATCGGAATCGTCTTCACTTTCTTGGTCTTTGATTTTTGAGGCTTTTTTCTGCAGCATAGTAGTTAGTTTCTTTTTGGGCACATCAATGACTTTTTCCAATTGAGCAGTGCGGTTGCGAGTGACTCTGGATGTGCTAGAAACTGATAATAATGATTGATTTTTGAAGCCTATTGGGTCGTCACTTTCTTCACTTACTATTGTTTCTTGATCATCTATATCGAAAATTTTATTTAAGCTTATATGTAAATTTTATTTCCCCAGTTTATAACAATTTTCAGTATTTGAAATTTACCTGAAACATCATCAACGTCAGGTATCTCGATCACTGCTTGTTTGCCCTTTGATGTTGAAATCTTTTTCACCTCTTCTTGATCTTCATCATCATCAATTTCTCGTGGATTATTTTCTTCTTGGCCTTTGCTGCTATTTGTTTTAGATGATGATGATGCCAAAAATTTTTGCGGCAAAGATTTCTGTTGCTCATTATCACCAGTAAAGACGCGTTTCGAACGTAAAGATCGCGTAACTCTTACAGACTGCTGCTGCTCGATCGACTCCTCTTCAGATAACCGCATTCGTTTTTCACGTGTCGTTTTATTTTTGACTGTTTTACTACTATTATTTGTCGTCGTCGTCGACTTCGACGCACCTGCCGCAGACTCGGTCAATGCACGTCGATAAGACGACGAATCTAAAGAGTAGTTTACGTTACGAGTAGCAGCTCTTCTTTTTGGACGGCCGGTACTCGAAATGAGGTCCTCGGAGTCTTGGGCTGAATTCTCAGCTGATGGGCCTTCAGATCTGTTTCTTTTTGAAGACATTTCTTTTTTTTGATGTTGTTTTTGTGTATAGATAAATCTAATACATTCAGCTCCTCCGTTTTAGATGTATTAATTGTTGATAGCCTTCTAATCGTCTCGTTCGAATGTATATTTGTATTTGTTTATTAAAACACCCAACCCAACGAAAACCGAAATAACAATTGGTTTTTCTCTCAGTTCAGTTGCTTACTTGGTGTGCCTGGCTAAAATGTAATAATTGGCTCAATTACATGTATTTATTTATTTGAATATTTTATGCGGCTCAGCTCTGTATGTAAACACTAGTACAAATCGAGTTAATCTTATTGGTACACGCGTTATCTTTGCATAATGTCACGTGCACAGGCACCAAAAAAGTACAGTTTCTTGGGCTTTAGGTTGAGTTTGAAATCGTGCAAGACGAAATTGAGATAAGATAATTTTGTAATTAGTAAAAGATGAAAGTAAAATCTAATGACACGAGAAACAGTTTTTTTGTATGGAGCTCAGACGCGTTTGTTTGGCGCAGTTTTTTAAGTCTGTTCGTGTGATTGGATAATAATGTGAACAGAAATCACGAGTATTTATATCGTATGGATTTAACTCTAGCCAAAATTACCAAAATTGGGGCCAAATCTAAATCGTTTTGAGAAATCAGCATCAATCCACGTGATACGTTCTTATTTATTACAAAATTAATTATTCTTATTTTATATTTACAGTCAAATCTCTCTATAATCACATTCATTTATACACCTCTTTATAGTTATCCTATTTTGCTTTTTCATTTATATATAAATATAATAAAAAAATTTCTATAGTCATATTCTCTTTATAATTATCCAATTTTGCTTTTCTAAAAATGATAATTATTGTCATCATGTGATATTTTAACATTTGATATAAGATGTAACATATTATTTAAAGTATATTTCTATTAAATAGCTAGTATACATGTAATTTACAAATTATAATCTCTTTTAGTTCATACTACATATTATTATTATATAAAAGAACATATTGTTATTATTTTTTAATATATATTTATTATTAAAGTGTAATAATATTCTATTATTATTCAATAACAATAATTCATATTATTTTTCATTTTTATTACATTATTTTAGTTTAAATTTCATTATCATTTAATTAATTAATTAATTTATAGTAATTTTACATTAATTTATATTTTAAATCTTATTAATACTTTATTTTTATCTCTTATTATATCAATTTAATTAGTGACATATAGATTTTATATAAATCTCTTTTTAATATTATATAATAATTATCATATTTCAACATGTTATAGATTTATACTTTTATTGATTTTCTTTATAATCTATATATATAAATAATATATAGATTAATATAACTTAAATTTACTATATATATAATATAAGATTGATTCAAAATAAACTAAGAAGATTATAACTTTTGTTTTATCTTGTTTCTTTTTGTTATTTCTTTTGTTTACTTTATATTTTTTATTTGTTTTATTTTCTTGTTTTTTATTAGTTTTTTATTATTTTTTTGTTGTTTTCTTTTATTTTTTTATTTATTTTTGTTTTATCTTTATTTATTTTCAATTATTATTATATTATTTTTATTTTTTATAATATATTTCTAACTTTAATTTATAACATATATTTAGTTTAATATTATTTAAATATATTCAATATTTATTTTATATTTATATTCTTATTAATTTGTTATTGTCAACTATCCATTATCATCAATTATATTTTTCTTATTTAAAATTTGTTATAAACACAGTTACTGTTAACTATTTCTAAATATTTTCATATATAAAAACTAAAAACAGTAACAATATGTTAATTAATCTTTAAAGATCAAATTAACTTAATAGTAATTCATAGTAATTAATTATACTTAAGTAAAAGATATAAAATATTGAGACAAGTATTATAAGATAATTTATAAAATGAATTAAATTTTATTTTAAATAGAATAAATTAGTTTTAAATTAAAAAATTCAAATTATTATAAATATAACATGTATTTTTAGCTAAAAAAGAGATATTATAAAATATCTTAAGATAATTTTGAGATATTATAATATAAATATTAAATAGTTTTTGATTAACTTAATATTAATAAAGTTTCTTTGTTTTTATTTTTTAATAAACTTAATAACTAATTTAATATATATTTATTAAAAGAATTAATTACTTTGTATTTTTTCTTTTTGATTAATAATAATGATTCTTAATAAATCTAAATTACTTTTTGATAAAATAATAATTGAATATTAAAGAACTTTGTGTTTTATTCTTTATAAATTCTTTTATAATATTTTAAATTCTTGATAAACTCATTTTTTTTTTAAGTTTTTAGTAAACTTGTTAAATTTTTAGTGAATCTTTTAGTATTTTAATTAATATTAAAAGATTATTTTATATTTGCTTATTTCTTTATGCTTTTTTATATAATTACAATCACTGTTTACTTTATAATAAAGATTTTTATCTATAAAAACTATTAATAGTAATAAATTTTTAATATTTTTTCTTGAAAAAAGTATTGATCTTCTAAAAAAGCAAAATAATTAAAATAAATACAAAAACAAGAAGTTATTATCATTTTGAAATATTAAAAAAATCTTTTAATACAAATATATTTATAATATTAACAAAAATAACAAAAGAATATTTCAAAATTATTAACAAATTCAAAAATTATTTAATTTATTCAAAAAAAAATATTGTTGTAATATGAATTTTTAACATATCACATGATTTCTCATAGTTTATTTTGATTAAATAATTGATTTTCATATGATTTGTAAATTATATTCATATTTATTTCATATTATTCGCATTTTATTCATACTATTTCATTTTATTTTTATTATATTTTATACTATTTCATTTTTATTTCATACTATTTCATTTTATTTTTATTATATTTCATACTATTTTTATATTATTTCATTCTATCTTTATATTATTTTATTCTATATTAATTATAATTAATATTAATCATATTTAATTCATATTATTATTATTAATATGAAAAGCATGTGTTAATTGATCTATATAATCAAATTTGATTGATATTGTTATCATGTGATAAATTTAACACCTGATATAAAATATATCATATTATTTATAGTATATTTCTATTGGATAGTTAATAAATATATGATCTACAAATTGTAACCCTTTTTAGTTCATACTAATCCTTTAGATTTCATACTATTTCATTCTAATTTCATTATATT
>CAJVPL010001057.1:0-17067 GCA_910591945.1 Ambispora gerdemannii | reverse complement strand
TTGTTATATGAATATTTTTGGAATTTTCATGTTTTTCAATTATTTTTGAATTTGCGATTTTTATGTTACTATTGTAACAGTATAATTAATTGTTTTTATAGATGGACTAAAAAGTATAAAAATAGTAAATCAACAATATTTTTTAGCTTTTCAGTTGTGCGTTTTTATATACATGTACACACATGCATTGCATTAAACGATGAGAGACAGAACGCATAAAGAAGACTCTTACAATTTCTATTGTTGTGTAAATAACAAAATACTCTTTAATATGGTTGTTGTAAATAGCGATAGGCTTATAAAACTCACGAATTAACATTGATCTACGTAGTGGTAGTAACACGCGCGATTTACATGTGTAACCATTTTTAATACGAACATGTACATATTGTTACACTCGTAACACCATTTTGGTGATCCTCCTAATTCGAAAGGATCAGTTTAGGCCGCGTTGTATATAGGTCCAATATTTTCTTTTTGTTCAAATGAGTACTCTCTTTTTTTCTCAAACATTCCATCTGATTTTCCTTTTTAATCGCGGTTTTCTCTCTTTTTCTTTCTCAAACATTCCGTCTGATATTCTCTTTTATTTTATCTTTTTTTTCTTTTGATCAAGGTTTTCTCCCTCGTGGATCTCTTGTTATATATATATTTTATATTATTATCTTTTAATTAAAGTCACAATTTTCTCTCTTAAACGTTTTCATTAATTTGTCTTAGATCTTTACTCTTATTATTATAATCTCTCTCTTGGACAAAACTATTAATTATATTTTTCTTTATTCTTTTATCTTAATAGTCTTATAAGAATAAATTATATGTAAACTAAAAAAAAAATGTATATAAGAAAGGTCTACAGGCCTCAATAAAATATCAGAATTGTTGCGTACAGTTATTCTCCAAGTATAATTAGACTTGTAAAATTCCCTCGTAGTAATTGATTGAATTTGCTGACAGTTAGGACCTTAATCCAGAAAAGGCATCGCTAGAAGATCGACGACGGTAATCGATCTTGGTAAGAAACGCGAAATAGCTGTAGATAATTGAAACCAAAATAGGCTTAGAAATTATCAAAGGAAACATCTTAATATATACTTACCCTAAGTCCAACGTCAAATACGATATCCGTAGATATCGGCACAGGCAACACCAATTGTCGCCCAAAACTCTTACTTTCCCAAAAACCGCCGTTTATAGGAAAATCCTTCCTTTTTAATAGACTCAAATTTCTATTATACATATATGTATGTCATACGCTTTTCTAATTTTGTAACGTCTTTTATGGTTCCGACTATACTCCTTTACACAATACCGTTAACAGATCGATATGTTATAATGGTTAGATCAACAAATTTGAAGTGAAAATGCTTTTTCGGTTTTATTATTAAATACATGTAGTATTAGGCGTTCTTCACAAAAGAGCAAATCTCAATATTAATGTTACGTCTGCGTAAAAGTCAGGTAGTAAAATTTGAAACGTCGTTTGAACATTCTGATATATTGGTTTCTGCGAGAATTAAATAATCAAGCTAATAATACATGTATATGGTGCTTACACTACGTATAAAGATTGAAACTTAAATTAAATTTTTTTCTAACTGTTTTACTTATAGAAAAGATTATAGTTAAAAATAATTTCCTTTTAGTTATACGTATTGAGAATAAATAAATACTGTATAATGATAAAATCTTTCATGGTAAAGTTTGCTCGACAATCCCCTCTGTGCCTGGCCCATTGACACCTATTACTTTCTTGCCTCCATCATCTACGCTAAAAGAACCAACGCTATTTTCATGCGCACGGAACGCCAAATTTCCAACCTCAGCTTTTCCATCAAAAACAACCTCCCTTTTGGAGAGCGGAATTGCGAAGGTTATCGCAAAGATAGATAGAATAAATAAAGTGACAAAAGAGATTTTTGAAGTATACATGGCGATTTATCGATATTAAGAAATGAAATATTTAGTCTTCTTGAAACAAGTTCGTAGGCAAATAGGCCATTTATAAAAGAATATACATGTACTGACTGTACTGTACATGTACGTATAACTTGATTAACGCGATAACGAAAAGTGCCTATCGCTGCTGATTTCATGCAAGTCTCTATAGCACGCAGTTTTTCATAGCTATAATATAAATTATGCTTTGAGATAAATTTGGTGCAGTTTTTTTTGCTTAGATATGTATCGTTCTTTAAAGTAAATTTTGTGCAATATCGATATGTACCATGCTTAAAGATAAATTTTATGCAGTTTTCTATGACACTTGGAGAGTTGCTAGATAAGCTACAAATCTATAAGATAGTTATTTTTAACCAATGAATAGGATTACAGTACAGAACAATTTGATAACGCAACTTTCCACAAACAGCAACATGCATGTACATGTAGTGTTGCATTTCTTTTGACTCGTTTCCGTAATACATGTATATAATCATCTGATTATTAAGTTGTTCCTTTTTTAATAAACAAAGGTGTCAAAACGTCATACAACTCCAAACGAAAGAGCAGAAATTATTATTTCGTTCAATAATGGATACACCACGCGAGAGATAGCTAGAGCACGAAATATCGAGCTGGTGTGCATGTGTTTAAAAGTTTATTGTTTGTAATACGTAGAAAATACGGGAATGTTCAGATGCAGAAATAAACAATGAAAAGAACAATGCTTAAAGCGTGATGCATATTTTAATCATAGAAAACTGCATATTTAGCCATAGAAAATTGCATACATATTTTAGCCATAGAAATTTAGCACATGGTGGTACGTATTTGGGACATGAAAGTTTATGAACATATAATGCATAATATAGAAGCTCTACCATTCTACAGTAGGGACAGCAAGTCACATCCATTTTACCTTTCCCATGCCAAGTTTATAGTTCGATGAGGGAAGGTTGTGCAAAAAAAATAACTTGGCCAATTGACCCGGTTACAATTTGGCCAAGTTATATTTTTCGTACAACCTTTCCTCATCTAACTATAAGGCTTGGCATGGGAAAGTAAAATGGATGTGACTTGCTGTCCCCCATTGTATGAAAAGTTCATGTATCAACGATCAGCATTTGTAATGTTCTTTGTGCTCGGAAAATTTTGGTACACATGATCTATGGAAAGTTAAGGGGTACGTTACTTCTGACGAGCACTGTATAAGCATATATGCACCACATCGTATACACTATACCAAATTATGGATTGGCTCCGGAAACTGATAGTTATCATTTCCGTCCCATTTTAATTAAAATAACGTGCTGAGCATGTCTATTCCATAAATTCTATATTTAGAATGTAAATATGAGGGGTGCCGTCCAACATCCCGACGACCACAATCCCGACATCCCATATGCCAGACAAACGAAATCCCGAAAATCCAACATCCCGAAAAGCCACTACCCCGAAAACTCCACTTCCCGAAAAGCCAACTTCCCGAATATCCAACATCCCGAGAAGCCAACATCCCGAAAAGTCTAATCCCGAATGCACAACATCCCAAACACTAACATTCAGATGGTTCAAAATGACAATTCAAAATCCCAACACATGAAATTGCATATATACATACTATTTGTATTATATGTTAAGGAAAAACGGTTCCCGAACTACCTCCGATCTACGGTGCAGGTTACCATACAAAAAGTGAATTAGTTTCAAATTCCCTCCTTATGATTAAAAAATTAGAAAATATAGTTCATTAACTACTCTATAATTAATGATACTTGATGCTGATGAAACCTTTCGTCATGACCATTTTGAAAATGAATGACGAAACTTTCTGATCAATATCGAATTTTAATTCTATTGGTAGTCATGCTTCTCTTCCATATGTTAGAAAGAAAGGTAGTATTATTTTGTAAAGTTCGATAAGCGAATAATGCGGCTGAAATATGATTGTCTAAAATACGTACCATTTTTGGATGCGCAAATGCATATTTAAACATGCAAGTCAAGCTTTATCAATTTATCAGTTTATTTTTTGCATATTTTACCAGATGTATTCAAAATTATACACTTTTCTCAAGTTTTCATAATGCTGGCCAATAATTTTGATCATCTATGGCCTTCAGCCAATCAAACACATGTACTAGATTTCTAATGACGTAACATTCTTTTAAAATTCGGTATTTGTACATGTGATTTTAGCTATTATTTTGATTGGTCAGAAGGCTCGTCACAGGTTTCATCAATCATCATGTGATTTAAACTGTTATTTTGATTGGTCAGAAGGCTTCGTCAATCGTCATGGGTTTTGTCCAACGAATGATGTGACGAAACCTTTCGTTATCATAAAAATAGTTTCGTCAAGTATCATTATCTATAATATTACGTAATTTATTGAGTTGATAACTCTTAAAGATTTCACTTCGTTTATAGACTCGGATGTAATTTGCTTTTAATTGTGTATAACAATTTCAACACAACTTCGAGTTTTCCATCTCGTTTAAATTTATTTTTTCATGATCCAAAAGATTTTATGGTCCATCTAACAAACAAGGATACTTGATCCAAAACCTCCTTATACAAGATATTCAGCATTTGTAAATCTTTCAATTCAAAAGATTTAATCTTTTATTAGATAGTCTATATCATTACTTCCGCTAGATCATCTATCTTTATACATTCGTTTGTGATATAGAATATACGCCGCAGTAGTAAAGAGATACATTTACTACAGTCAACTTTATAAATTCAATTGTGATGAGTATTCGAAAGTTTAGATGCCATCTTTAAGTTTATTTTATTAGTGTTATCGCAGTGTTTTATCTTTTTTTTAAAAAAAACGATGATTTATCGTTATCATTATACATATGTTGTTCACTTCCGTTTGTGTTTGTATGAAATGCGTATTCGTAGGCATTATTTTACTTCGATTTGTGTGTGTTAAAAGAAGAGTAACATCGATTTCTATGCATGAAAAATGAGACAGAACGCATAAAAAAGAAGCTTTTTATGACTTTTGTTGTGTGTAGGCTCTTTTTTAATACAGCAAATATATGTCATTTTTCATGTGAAATACTTATGCACGCACGTTAACATAATTAAAGTTCTATGAATAAAAATGGTAATTCGCTTCGTTCAATTTTACAGTTCTCTATTTATATTATTACCGTTTTTTTTACCCAAACCAGAGGATTTTGAGAAACTGTTAGTACATAAGAGAGAACTTTGCGATGAAGTATGGTATTATGAAGATCCGCATATAAAGGAGTTAGGGAGTATATAAAGAAGTTGGAACTTTAAGTGCATGCGAAATCCATAAAAATTTCGGTCTATTTTTTACCGGCCAGATATAACGATTTCCGTTGGTTCTTCAGTGAAAAACAAGATAGGTACGCAGCATATGAATCCTTATTTTAGCGCAAATAACAAATTGAAATGCTTTATTAAAATAAATTGCACCGAAAGCACGCAAAAATAAACTACAAAGTGCCCCTATCATGATAATATAACTGCTTTTCATCTGCAAAAGAGATTTGATCACTGTTCGTCTTCCATCTGGTTCTGTAGTATCTCCGCCAACCATCTTTCAATCACAGCCGATTGCTTTTGTGGTAAATTCACCAAGTTCTTCCTAATATGCAATAAGAATCACAGTAATGCAACATAAATAAAAATAAAACACGACCAGTTGATGCGTTAACATTTCTTAGGTGTTTATAAAAAGATTGTTCGAGTCAATGGAGTGTGAACTTATTAAATGACAATATAGAGACTTCTACAGCCATAGTTTAACCACAAATCTGTGATTTGCTGTGAGATAAGGCTGGTCTACAATGAATAGTCTTCATAGCGGGTAAACTCTAGTTTTGACAGAATGCAGAAGCACATAATGAGCAAATAATTTCTGTAATACTTGCTTAACCTTCGTTCAATACGAAGCAAATCAATAACCAACATATGAGTCTTAGTTTCAGATAATACAATAGTGATCATAAGTATCCGAACGCCCAAAATTATACTGTAACGATTATCCAAATTTTTTGGGCGTAAAATGTAATACAACCTGATCACTTGTACCTTTATAGATTGATAGGGCTTCTTATATTGCATGTTCATGTCCCTCATTTCATAACATACATCACGATATCCAAGAATCGAATTCTTGACATCCAGTGATCCTATTTGAACAAAAATACTACTATTCGATTTACCTCGACTAGACGAATCGAATGGTAATATTTTTGTTCAAATCGGATCACTGGACGTCGAAATATTACGTTTTAAAGTAACCAATTCATTTTTTTTTGACATTAACAAAAATTGATCAGCCAATTTAGGACGTAATATCTCAACGTCCAGCATCCTTGACTAGGTGAATCGAATGGTATTATTTTTGTTCGAATAGGGTCGCTGGAGGTCGAGATATTTCGTCCTGAATTGACCGATTCATTTTTGGGCATCGACAAATATGAATCTGTCACTATAGCGTTAGGATGTAATATCTCGACATCCAGTGACCCAATTTGAGCAAAAATATCACTATTTGATTTGCTTATATTAAACAAATCGAATGGTAGTATTTTCGCTAATTCGTGTCGCTGGATGTTGAGATGTTATGTCCTAAAGTGACCGATTTATTGTATTTGGGGCATGAAGGTTTATGAACATGAATACCCAATAGAAGCTCTAACAATCTATAAATATATAAGTGATCAGGTGTCGTATAACATTTAACGCCCAGAAAATTTGGGTGATTGTTATAGTATAATTTTGGGCAATGCCGGGCGTACGGATACTGATGCCTCGAGCGAATTTTCCACAACGTCATGCAGGTTGTCCATGAACATTTGGACTTGGGTATTCGAAATTCCTTTAAGCTTCTCGGCATTGGGGATCTTAGCATACTGTGGTTAGATTTTGGGGAGAACGTATTGTTTCGGAAAATCTGCGACCACATTGACATTTGGATCGTAAGCATGAGGCTTCGCTAAGGGAAATGTTATCACAATGACTATTACCCTCAAAACTAGGAATGACGTGATACTCGAATGGAGCTGGTTAAAAGCTCAGTGCCTTCACATTATCTCTCCTAAACTCAGATGCTATAGTGCTGAGATCAAATCGGAAAAGAATGTTGGTTGGAGAGTATGTGATGCAGGACAAAAAAACTTTGCAGAGACCAAGTAACGAAGACTGAACAACGAAAAATCTGATAATTACATGTATATAAAAATTTTAATCAGACGGACAGGTTTCACAATCAATTTTTCTATATGACAATCGTAACGAGATTAAGTAGACGGTGTTGTTATCGTTATATTATAGGCACACTTGATACTTGCAAAATTAAATCTTATTATTTGATCGTGTTCAGAAACAAATGAAAACTTCCTGATCTTGAGATCAGGGGGATCACATGAACGCAGTAATTTTTCAAGATAATATTTATAGTATCGATATGGTCGATATTGAGACCGTCATAGTGAGATCGGAAGTGTTCAAAGAACGAATCACCTATTCCACACTACGTGTGTTAGTATCAATCATTTATTTCATGCAGGTAATTTATTAACAAAAATGATAAAAATATATTTACATTCCTTTTCCCCTCCACCCAACACGCAATTTATGATAGTGTTCGTCGACAACATACTAATACAGTAATAGCGAAAATTTTATCATATAATTGGCCTCCTAAAAAGGTTGGAGTGAAAAAACGCATGGCGAAATGTGATCATGAAGGCATTAATTTCACTCATGATTGCGCAAAATTTTATTAATTAACAAGCCTTTGCCCATTAAGAAAAAATGTTCAACTTAAAAAAACTATATAGTCGGCACTGAATTTTTCGTCAGGCAGCACCACCAGAAAGCGATCGACCTTGTGGAACATGCACATCATTATTTGTTTTGTAACAAAAAACCGATTTCTACACGTACCTTAAAAATGTCTGACAACCCCCGTAAAATTCAATCGTGAGACCGTAAAGAGATTTTGGCAAAATGGCAGATTCGAAAATAAATTTTTTTTTGTTTCATTATTAATATTGTTTTTATTTGTGAAAAAATTACTCCCGTGCTGACTGTATATTATTTTATAAGAGTAAATCGAAATAACATTACTAGTAATAGTACTTGACATGTAAAATGGCATTCAAGCCTTGAAACGAGAATGTATCATGTATTGATTTTTAAAGCATGATGCCCTACTCAGAGGCATCACAGAAATAAATTTTGTGCAGTTGTTCTTTAAAAACTGCTCTTTCTTTGAAAAAAACTAATCGCCATTACTTTCTGTGCGGACTATAATTGTTCCAAACAAACAAAAACAAAAATCATGTAATCTACTTATGGCTTGACTTTATGAAAAATGAAGTGTACGTATTCACTCTGGATAGTGTAAAATATCTTGGTGAAAATATATCTGACGTTGCAAAACAAGTAATCGAAGAGAATAAGGAAGTTGGTGCAGGTGTCATTGTGTGTACTAAGTGAACGTTCCAAAATGGGCCCGTAGAAAGTCACGCAGATTATTCACAAATACAGATTATCTAAACGGAAGTTCTACACACAAAGTCGTATAATCGACTTTCATCTCGTTTAGTACCAACATTTCAAAGATTCAAATAAAACATAGCACATACAGTCAACTCTCCTTAAATGTAACCTCCATAAATGCACGCACTATGTAAACTCTCTTTAAATGTACGCTCTTGCTCAGCCCAAAGTTTAGTCCCAACGAATTGCATTTAGGGAGAGTTGATTGAAACCGTTTACTAAGTCTAATATTTCGAATATCCTGCAGAGAACAATAAAAGTAAAAGTTTGTTTGCATTTTGAAAAGATGTACGTACTCCTTACGTAATATTGATTTTAATGGAAGCCAGTCCAGTAAAGAAATCAGACATGACAGAAATCAACAATTTTAGTGTTAGTGTAATCGATTACGTTTGTGTAACAATGAATTTGATGCACTATACACGTACATCGACATGAACCCCGGATAGATTATCGTTATTGTTACGTAACTTATCAAGTGCATGTAAAATTAAGGAGCATGCATAACCAACATACATGTACGGAATACGTACATCTTTGAATGGATTCGTGCATGCATCTGTATTTGCAACCATATACGTACTTTGAATGGATTCGTGGCATACATCTGTATTTGCAACCATATACGTACTTTGAATGGATTCGAGCATACATCTGTATTTGCAACCATATACGTATGTACTTTTACGTAATTAAAGAGTACATCTTTAAATGAATTCGTGGCATGCAACCACCACATACATATCGATATGCTTTTTATTAAAGAGTACCTCTTTGAATGAATCCGCGCAACATACAAACATGCATCTGTATTAGTATCGGTATTAGTTAGAATAAATCTATACAGTAGAACATGTATTTTCTAAACAGTTTTTTACATACAGTAATTGTTTTTCAAAAAAGCAAACAAAAGGTATTCTTTACATAAAAATTCTTTTACTGTTTCTCTGCAGACACATACGTACATCAATGAATACGCACATCATAGATCCAGAAGGAAATTCTTTGAGATAGATTTGATTATGCATACGTAAAAAAAGGTCCCGTTGTAGGCAACGCATCCACCACCACTTCCTATTGTGACGTTTGGAATTATTAATTTGGAATGTATAAATAAGGACGTTTCCTTGAAGAAAAAAACTTTCATAATATCTAATAAATATTAGTCTATTAACTAAAATCTTCATTAAAAAACAATCAAATTCGTAAATTAAACACTAAAAAGATGAATTTTAAACATTATAACTGTTTCCTCGCGTTATTTATTACTTTCACCTTGCTAATGGTCAACGGACTTCCGCTTGGGGAACTTCTAAATGACCTGACTGGTAGTAATGACGGGTCTGGTAATGACGGGTCTGGGACAATTTTAGGAGGAGTCCCTATTGTTGGACCTCTTCTTGAATCTGTTGTTGGAGACGGTAACGGAGCTACTGGAGGTGCAAAGCCTCTTACAGATGCTGCTAACGGAGCTACTGGAGGTGCAAAGCCTGTTACAGATGCTGCTAACGGAGCTACTGGAGGTGCAAAGCCTGTTACAGATGCTGTTAACGGAGCTACTGGAGGTGCTGCAAAGCCTGTTACAGGTGCTACTAAATAAAATTAAATAATATTCTAGAAAGTAGTCGTTATTAGTGAAAAACACGTTGTATTCGGATAGTTAATTTTTCTTACTATTATTCTCAATATAATTATTAATATTAATAAACTCTCACGAGACATGTATTCTAGATTATAAAATAAGCAAAAATTATAACCTACTAATTATCACTGTGTGCAGTCTGGCATAATTAATAAATTTTGCCTTCGTTTTGAATATACAAACCGATACTTGTAGCTTTGGCGTCAATATCTAAATCGTATTCATTTGTTACATTTGCTGGAGTTTACACAAACAAGTACAGTCAACTCTCTCTAAATGCACACCGCCAGGAGACATAAAAATCAAATCTGAGAGTACATTTAGAGAGTCTTTGCATTTATAGAGAGCATTTGCTTAGTAATATTATTAACTTGAGACTGAACCAAAGTGTGCATTTAGAGAGAGTTGACTGTACTTTGATATATAATTCGTAAAAAATTTCTGCACTTATTATTATATCGAGGATACCGTTATACTGAAGGAAAGTTTATTAGAAGAGTTTTTGGTTTCGTCGATATACAGTCAAAACTGGTTATGAAAAACGCTGGTTATAACGAAGTGTAATTAAAACCTCGATATAACGATGTTTGAATTTTGCAATAACTTAATACATTGCAATAACTTAATACATGTACGTACGTAGTTCGTTATAAAAAGTATACGTAGTAAATCTTGATACGTATAATGAAGATTCCAAAATTTTTACTAATTATTCGGCCACCTTCGTTATAGCCAGTTTTGACTGTATTGAGAATAAAAATGTGACCTTAGAATCATTAGGAACATACAAAATCTTCAAAATAAATTTTACAATATCAATATATCGATATTGTAAGATTTAGAGACAAAATGTACCTTATCATTTTATTTATTGAAATTGATTTGTAGGCATGCTTGTTTTTCAGTTCAAGTTTTTTCAATTTCTTTTCTAATTTAACTCGATAAAAAATTTCTTCACGTGTTTCAGGTTATCTTAAAGAACTGTAATATTTACGTTTAAAATGTAATTTTTCAGTAATAATTTTTGTTTTGTATCATCCAAAAATATTATTAGCTATCTTAGGCCGTACGTCTTCCCTGTAAAATAACATGTCATTTTTTATCCGGTATTTGTATTGCAAAATTTCTAACAAAATTCTGAATCTTTTTGGGTCAGATAAAACATTTTCCGGATTTTTGTTGAATCTAGATTCACGTCAATAAAACCTTAGCGTTAGATATTCTGGAATATAAATACCAATGAGTTACTGGAAAAAAATATAAGTTATTTTTTTTTATATGTATTTATAGTTGTTATATACAAGATATAAAGCATGACTTCGTTCACCGGATGGCCGTTCACCTTTAAACATTTGCAGTATATGACTTTCCAATTAGTGTTAGTATCTTTGGACACATGTAAAGAAGTAAATTTCGTCATTAGATATATATCTGCTGGCTAGTAGGTCCAAACTCAACGATAAAAGTCACGAAGCACAAGTTCCTCCTTGTTAATTTGATAGTACAGTCAACCTTGTTAAGTAGCAATCCATTTTAAAAAATTCAGTTTTCTTTAGTAAATTCGGTCTACTATAACTGTTCAAACAACTTCGATTTATCAAGGCTGGTTACTGTGGCTATTCTGGAACTAAATTCGGTTTATATAGGCTATAATATAAATTATATGTTGTAAAAATTCAATTTTTTGTATTTAGATTTAATATCGATATAGTTGCGTAGTAACGAAAAAGATTATTCGTTGAATCCTCTATTAAGGGACTGAACGATTCGACTTTATTGGTTCCTGAGTATTTTCCAACCGAACCGAATAATAATTTCGATTTCAAACCGAAAAGTATTTTAAAGAGAAAAAGTAGGTAATAAAATGTATTTGTTTGCAGCTGGTTGTTAGCTATTTAATGTATAATGAGTGCATTTTAGAAAAATAGTATATCGATATTTAGTTTATCTTGATTTGAAACACTGACAATGTCAGTTAATACGTCAAAAAATTAAAAGAAAGCTTCAGTTATTACAAGTTTGAGTATGATATTGCTCAAATTGTATAAAAGATAATGACTAATATACATTGGCACTCAAAAGTACTGCATCACGAAAAGTTTTACGAAAAAAATTCTAGCGCCTCTAATAACGATTTAATGCCCCTGGTTTCTATACTCACTTTAAAGCTAATAACCTAGCGGATTTTTAAAAATATGTATAAATAATATTTTTATTGCCATTTTAGGGAAATTTAAGAGGTATACATGTATTCTTTTAATTAGTGAATTTTTGACATTAAATTTTTTTTTCAAGGCAAATCCCGAAAAACTCCTCTATAAAAACTACATATATACTAATTTTCAGCTAAATCAGAGAGTTGGACATTGAGATAAAAGCTTCTGCATGTTAAAATTTCAATTAGTAAATTAATTCAACTATTATTTTACATATTTGAAATGTTGACATTCTGAAGCTTATATCTCGATAGTCAATGCTCTGATTTAGCTGAAAATTGGTATACATATAGTTTCATAGAGAACATTTTTGATTAATGGGAGTTTTTCGGGATTTGCCTTGAAAGCAAAATATTAACGTCAAATTAAAATGGCAACAAAAATATTATTTATACATATTTTTTATTCGCTAGGTTATTAGCTTTAAAGCGAGTATAGAAACCGAGGGCATTAGAATTTTTTTTCGTAAAACTTTTCGTGATGCAGTACTTTTGAGCGCCACTCTAGGTATCATGGATGGTTGTTTCTTGTGAAGTAATATGAAAGTGTTGTTTATAATCACATTTGACAAAATACTTTAAATTTTCGCTTTCTGATAACAATTGATTGCAAAATATTATTTTCACAATACGTACATGCTCTTAGATTAATATGTAAGGTTTGAAAAGCTTTGTGAACATGAACAACATACAATTAACGTTAACTTTCGATATACCGACGTGCAGATTATACTGTTCTCGTCAATTCAAGTGTTGTTGGAACTAATGAATTAACAAAGGAACAATCAGTGAAAAAACAAAGATTGAATGATTTACAATTAATGGAGTTTACTAAAGATTCTAAAGATCTCCTGTGGTAGCTTGCACACAAACCAACTTATTATCAAAGGTTAAAATGAGAATGATGAGGAAAATTAAATAAAATAGTATAATAAAAGAAACAAAATTAGTATAACTATTAAAAATAACAGGACTTATTGAAACTGTCTAATTAAATAAAATAATAATTGGACTTATTATTGAGATTGTCAATAAAGAAAATAAAATAACAATATTGATATATTAAATAAATAAAATAAACAGAACTTATTAACATGGCCCTAAAAATAATAAAATAAATAAATAAAGTCAATGGCTTATTTAAAGTAAAGAAGTATCTACTACTTATAGTCAAGATTTAAAGAATCATAAAACTAACAGTATATTCACAAGTATAATATTATAAGTAAAAACTTTGTTATTTTTATTAGATCAGAGCATGAGAGTTTCTAGCAATGAAATTTTTTTATAGTTTCTATAGTTTATATGACTAATAATTATTCGAATCATTTTACTAAATACAAATAATACTAAGTTATTACAAAGAGAAAATAAATTAGAAAATTTTATATATAAAAAACAAAAAAAAATATAAGAGAAAATACAAGAGAAAATTTATATGAATATTAATAATTATAAGATTGCAAAAAAAAATTTTAAAAAAAAAATATTAATAAAAAATCAAAGCAAAAATAAAAGATAAAATAAATATAAATATGATTGGATAAATATAATAAAAACAAATTAAAAATGTTCTTATTGAAGATAAAATAAATATAATTGGATAAATATAATAAAATACAAATTAAAAATATTCTTATTGAAGATAAAATATAAAATATATTAATAAGAAAATTATTAATTTTTGAGTGAAAATACAAGTAAAAATAAAAATAAAAGTGAAAGATATATAGAATATAATTTATTAATAATGATTATATAATAATATATAAAGTAAAAATAAAAGAGAAAATAAAATAAAATTAAATTATAATATACTATAATTTATAATAACATCAGGAATTTAAAATACTAGCAGAATTGCGGTAAACTTCGAACCTGGTGACGAAAGATGAAGAAAAAATATTCAGTTTAAAAAATGCAAATATCTCCGTATGTAGTAGACCAAATTGAATGAATTTGGTACCATTAGAAAGGTCTAGTCAAGACGCATCTAATGATACCAAAATCATTGAATTTAGCTAACTAGATGCGGAGATATCGCGTCTCAAATACAATGTACAAAATTGTGAAAATTTTTTTTATAATTTTGTACGTTGTGTTTGAGACGCGATATCTCCGCATCTAGTTGGCCAAATTCAATGATTTTGGTATCATTAGATGCGTCTTGACTAGAGCTTTCTAATGGTACCAAATTCAATTAATTTGATCCATTGGATACGAAGATATTTGCAAAAATCAATTTTCTTCGCAGAATGGTAAAGAAATTTATATAATTTTGAACGATTTTGTATGGTGTTTATAAGACGTAATATTTTCGCATCTAGTGAATCAAATTTAATGATTTTGATACCATTAGATGCATCTTGACTCGACCTTTCTAATGGTATCAAATTCATTCAATTTGGTCCACTGCATGCAGAGATATTTGCATTTCTTTAAACTGAATTTTTTTTTTCGTCTTTCATTGCCAGATTCGAAGTTTACTGCAATTCTGCTAGTATTTTAAATTTTTAATAAATTAAAGCCAAACTTGATCTACATAATAAGACTATGACATTCGATTGGAACAACTGAAAAGGAACTACCAAAATCAAATTTATCTACAGACAAGATTATGATAGTCCAGACGAATTCTCTGAAGACTCTGATGATGAGTCAAGCTCTGATAAAGATGAATTCGAAGAACAAAACTTGGAGAGTTGTAACTTTTTAATGTTTAACTACAAAGATGACTGGACAGTAGTACAACCACGCTGACGACAAGTTCAATTTAAAGATGTAGAATCAAAATCTGAAGAAGAATGATCACCAGTCAGCACTCACAAAAGAGACATTAGTTATATTAGTAGTGGAAACATGCTGACAAGAATTCTTAGAAGTGCAAAGTTAATTGAAAATGTACAAGCATACAAAGAAGAAATTAAAGTTCAAAAGTGTAGATGGAACAGTCAATAATCTTTTGACTGGAAAGAACCAGACACAAAATGCTGGTGTCATAACTGATTATATACTCCAAATCAACAATGTCATCAATATTATAATAACTTGGCTGACTGAATTGCCATCAAAAGACATAAGCCATATCGTGCTAAATACAAAACTAGTGATAACTGAGCTGAAGAAGTAAAACAATTCTATTTGAAGACTCAATATCTTGATCAATACTTTGATACCGTTGGAGAAGTCTGACAAGTGACTAATTCAGCCTTCAAAATTGTAAGATACGAAATGTATAGAAAATATGTCGAAGAATATTTTTCCAAAACATATCTTACCTCTGAAAATATTTTCAAATTGACTTGTAAACAATGCTATGAGAAAAATCAACTTAATCTTCCACCCTGCTCATACTGTAGAGATCGAGATGAACTCAGGAATATGTATATTACTGGTAGCTATGAAAAATGATACTTCTATATCTATGCATCTTTTGATTTAACCATGGTGAATGACGCAAAAATTCTGGAATCATTCAAAAATTCAGAGAGCGATCTCTCTTGATTGATGTCTATTTGGCCTGTAATGAAATAGGAAAAGCAATATTATTTCACTATATACATGAAGAAGATATTGAAAATGAAATTGGATACATTGAATATAGTGAATCAGAAGAAGCCTCAGCTACTGAAATCTTCCACTCGATCTATCAACAAATCTCTTCAGAATGATGATTACAACTTGCCAAACTCGAATTTATCAATGTCAAACTTTGTGAAAACTGTCTAATTCCTGGTGATTCAACTTATTATAATGATTGCATACAATCAGAGCAAGCAGTTACTGATTAATCATTCATGAAAATTGACAAAGACAAATTACTCATGTATCCAATAACTAAAGAAGAAAAACCCATTCAAGAAATTAATCAATGTGTTATCAAATCAGATGCACTATTAGAAGAAATTAGAAGTATCAAAATTATACCTTTTCAAACACTTGACATTACCAATCTACAAAACACACTTAATGAAATCTATCAACTATGTGAAGAAGTCCAAAACAAGATCAACCAAATGGAAAATAATATAATTTCTGATAATGAAAGTGTCTATGAATTATGTGAAGAAATTCCAGATGGATATAATCCAGATGATATTATGATTATTTATGATAATATTGAAACTAAAGACATCAATCTCACTATCAAAATGTACAATAATAATGATAAAGGCAAAATGCCAGAACAGGCTCATGAAAATAATGTTGGTTTCGATATTAGATATACTGGAGAACAATCACTCACTATCAAATCACAACAGATAATATTAATCGATTTATTTATTGCTATAAAAATATCTGCTGAAATAGTATGCCAATTGATGTCTCAATCATCTCTCGCACTCAAAGAAATTGATGTCAAAGATGGTACTATTGACTCTGGCTATACTGGAAATATTAGTGTAATATTATATAATCAATCTGATAAAAATTATACCATCCAACCAAATGACAAAATCGAACAAGCAGTATTCTTACAACTAGATCCAATCAAAAGACTATAACCAGTACATACTCATCAAGAACTAGTATTACTGTAGTAATATAAATTTCTTTAATTCAATAATCTTTCATTGATTATGTGAAATTCTCTTTTTATAATTTATCACCTGATTAATATTATTTTTATCCAATCATATAATTATCTCACTTTTATTTTATTACCCTAAATCTTATATTTATACCCTAAATATCATATTTATTCTCTTTTTCT